>BEHA01000612.1:1717310-1749146 GCA_002897215.1 Eschscholzia californica subsp. californica
CACGGCCCCTTCTCTCCTTGTGTGTATTAGTGCTCGTCGTTTTATATTTGTTCAATCCCCTTGGGCGAAGTTGAAAAATGATAATCTAACAAAGCTCTGATTTCTTAGGGGTTTGCCTTGTTTTCGTGGTGAGAGAGGTTTGGAAATTTGCATTGGCCTGGCTAATCGTGGTTCCCAGCCCGTGTTTCAGTTTCTGGTACAACCTTTTATGAGTCCATGCATGAGATTATAAGGACATCGCTCCCAACCCGTGTTTTAATTTCAAATATATATATATATATGTGTGTGAAGGTAGATAAGGGTTAAAGACAGACAAATGAAGGAGTCTACGAGTTCACTATTTTTATTTCTTTTTATCTGAGTGAGTATCCGATATCAATCACTTGATCTGATTTAGATCCCTGTGTACCTTGTCCTTGCAACCAATATATAAGTTGTAAGTATACCTAACTTGTGTATAATGATTAATTATACGTATATACAAAGTTTCTCGGTTTTTTGTCGCCTGAAGATGAGGTGCTGTCATGTTGTACTATTGTTGTAAACATGTACAAGTGAACGTGGTACCAGTTTGATTTGTCGAGGACAAATTGTACCAAAAGTTTAATTATATTTTCATGCACATACATGCATGCATTTTGTCCCTTCAAGGACATCACAGCTCAATTCATGAATATATTATCTTAGATTCACTTAAACTATTATTATATTTAAGCACACAAACAAATTTTAAATTTGATTTTGATAATTAAGTTAGGTTCTAGGAAGCTCACTTTGGTACAAGTATATTGATTTCCTAGCTAATGACAATGAGATCAAGTTGCAGTCAATAACCTAGCTAATCACTCATTTTCGCATCTAATTTGGTTATAATATTAATTATCTCTTTGTTGTTTACTTTGATCATTAATAATCGTACTTATTTTATCTTATTCTTTTTGTTCGTGAATCTCGATATATTTATTTGAATGGTCAAATTTAATTACATAAAAACACAATATTCAAATGACTATATTTATATGATCACACGTTCGAACAAGTGATTTTGTAGGATTGGGTTGTTAGCCAGATCGAAAAAAATAGACTTTTGGTCTTATTTTCTTTTTTCAAATCTCTAATTTTGTATCCATTTATTTAGCAATATTAATTTTAATTTAATTTAATTACATGCACCACCCATGCATGTGGGTCACATGATATACAGGTTGGTATTCCCATATATTCTTTTCTTTCTCAATCAAAGGTTTGAAAACCCTAATTAGTACTCCATTTTAAAGCTTTGTTTTGCCAGTTGGAGTGAGAAAGTATCATGTAGTTTCAACCTTCCTCAGATACTTACTAAATAATCTTCTTGGAGAATACAAATTGTAACAATTTCTTCTTTCTTTAAATAGATGAGATTCAGAGCTAGAAAGAGATCATTTATCTCATTCCCTTCATCACAAAAAGCACAAAGAAGAATAGAAAGATATGGCTTGTTGGTCTGCTGAGAATGCCACAAAAGCTTACCTCAAAACCCTAAAAATGGTAAGTAACCTATAAACCATACCTATATTTTCCTAATAATACTAAGGAACAAGAAAAACTAGGCAGAGTAAAAAATCATATTTGGCTTCCCGTGATTCGTGGGTTAGTGGACCAGAATCATCAGAAATACAAATCACATTAAGCCACATAAGATTTTTGCCTACGGCTTATTTTTTCTTCTTCCCTAGCATTTTTCATATTTTCATGTCAATTATCTTCCTATATGACCTTACAAGTACTAATTAATGTGGGTTGTTCGGTTCATATTCCAGGGACAAAGAGCTAAGGAACCAGCTGTGGCCGAGTTTATATCGGCCCTTGCTGCTGGTAATAGTGCACAGTACATGGTTGAAGCTTGCTCAGGCAGCGCAGGAGCGACAACACTAGCTCTAGTAGCGGCGGCTCATCAAACCGGTGGTCGCGTTGTTTGTATACTTCGGGGGCACGAAGAACTCGAATCTTCACAAAATATCCTAGGGCCCAACGCCAAATTTATCGATTTTGTAGTAGGAGATGCTCGAAAGCTATTGAGTTGCCTTAAAGGAGCTGATTTTGTGCTAATAGATTGTAATTTGGATGACCATGAAGGTGTTTTTCGAGCCGTTCAAGAAGAGACTAAGACGTCTCGGACGATTTCGGTGGGTTATAATGCATTGGGCAAGGGATCTTGTTGGAAAAATGGTTTCAAGACCCAATTTTTACCTATAGGAGAAGGTTTACTAGTAAGTAGGATACCTGCAAGTAATAGAAAAGTAGAAGATAATTTACTGGCTGCCAAGAGAAGTCATTGGGTTGTTAGGGTAGACAAATGCACAGGTGAAGAACATGTTTTTAGGGTTTTAAGATCAAACCCACAAAACAAATTAGAGATTGAAGCTTGAAAATTATTAGATATAAAAGCTTAAATTTTCCTCAATAAATTGTTCCTCAATTTTTAAGCTTAGTTAGGTAACAAAGTTTTAAGTCATGTATTGTGTACATATAATGAAGTTGTAAGGGTAAATGCATGCAAAATAGTCTCATACTGTAAATAACTATTTATATGTATTACCCAATTAGCTCTCTCTAGATTATTTATAGGGATGAGTTTTTCTGTATCTTTTTTATTAGTATTATGTATGAAATCAGGATTTGTTTTCTATTTTACATGCAAATATTATCTATTTTTCTTTTTCGAAAATAAGTGAGGTGATAACTTCTAAACACAATACATGACAGACCAACTAGGTTGGCACTTTACGTGTGGTGCTTAGTTTAAAAAGAACTAGTTGATACAGTGGACATTATTTCTCTTTTACGTTCTGACAAAAAAAATATTATAACGTTTGTTTCAATCGTTCTAACAAAAAATATTATAAGGTTCATTTTTCTGTTATAGTAGCTGTGGTCTTTTGAACTAGCATTCAATTAACATTGGGCCACTAGTCACAAGGCACCACCATCCACTAATATAATTAAAGAAAACAAAAGGGACATGCATTAATCTAAAGAACGACAAACTCCCAAAAATGCAAAGATCGAAGAAAAATCATGTGAACTTATACTAGGGAATGCCCGTATTAAGTTTGTAAGCATCTAATTGCCTAACTACCAATTAAAAATATAAATATGACACAATCGATGAGACGATGACTAAGCTATCGTTTTGAACTTTCGATCGCCAGAGTTAGCTTTGTAACTTGTTTTGTATACTTCAGCAGACCTTTTTTGGGAGTCTGCTCAAGTATAAAACACAAAGTTGTTGATTACTCCATCTAATGGGTCGATTTGTCACCTTTGGGGGTTAATAATTGACAAAATGAGGTCCAAATAGATGAGCTACTTAAAAGTTGGGGTCGTTTTGTAATTAGCTCATTTTTTTTTTCTTTCGCGACAGTGGAAGTCTTGGTTGTGATTTGTGAACCTTGTGGATTGTGGTGACGAAAAACCAGAGAAATTAAAAATCCCCAAATCCCTTCATTTCTTTTACTTTCTCTCTCTTAGGGTTTCCTCCTAAACAACAATGGCAGCAATTAGAATCACAACCAATATGATTACCAGAGGGATTATCCGTTTCTCCCCGCTCTTTAAACCTTTGCCATTTTTGCCGGCGACGTCTGTGAAATTCAGTAGTACTTTTCATTTGATTACGACGCGTAGTATTAGCGTAGGAAGAATCCAATGTATGGCATCAGATTCCGGCGAGAAGAAAGTATCATCTCGTCTGTCACAGGTTCACCAGCTTCTTCAAGAAGCTGAAGAGAGAGCACTCTCTGCTGGGAATGAACCTCCTCCCAAAATCACTTTAGGTATTTCAATTTTGAAAATCCCCAATTTTACTTTTGTTTTCATATTTGTTATCTTTTTGTGTTCCTTATATTGTTTAAATTTGTTATTGATCTTGGGTAGTTATGGTTAGGATAAAGTGGTGTTGATTATGATTAAAAAAAAAACCCAATTTTGTTCAATAAACCGCATTTAGATTTTTATTGAATCACAATTGTTTAGCTGTTTACCACTTATGTTCTTTGTGGTTGGTTAAGATTGGAGATTGTAAACTTAGAACTTAGAAGTACGCAAAATTTGAAGATGCCCCAAATGATGTTTAAGCCTCTTTGATGAAATAGTTCATGGTATTAGTAGCAACCAGGGTCTAGTGCTCTAGAAGTTCCATTCCCAATGAAATTAAAAATGAAAAACGAACTCGATAAGACTTTTCGTCTCTAGGACTTGTGACATTGTGGAGGAAGAATCTTAAAGGTAAATGACAACTTGAAAGGACAAACCTCGAGGATAAATGGGTCAAAACTGATGCTTCCAGGACAATTTTGGGTATTCGTCATGAGAAACTGAATCACTAACGTAAAACAGTAAAATATAATCGAGGAAAGAAACTCACACTCATTTAGTATGATACGTGGAATCGTGGGTACAAAGTCAATTGAATGGATTCTAGTATTATGCATGTGCAAATGTGTGTTGCCTTTGTATGTGACTCATTATGACCTACAGTAGCCTTGCAACCTTTTGATATTATGTTATTGCTTACCTTTTGGAGAATATTCCTGGTCGGATATGTTCTTCCATCAATCTCAAATTTGTGAAATATTGAGACAGGTGCCTCGTTTTAGCTGGTTTTATAGTTGTTTCATCAGGACATCTGTAATAATTTTTTCAGAGTCCTTGGATTAAAGTTGTACATCGGCCAAAACCAATATGACAGTGAGAAAATAGCTGATTTTACAGAGTTACATTTTCTGCTAGTACTATGATTCTGTCACTTTCTGTACTTGGTAGCTGATAAATTGAATGCTGTGTGTCTTAACAGTTTTTCATACTCTATAATTACACGTCTTCTCTGAACTCTTTTTCTTATCTGCATGATTCTAATTCCTCTTTTCGGTTCTTCAGACCATGTTACTGTTAGTTTTGCAAGAAGTGGTGGACCTGGTGGTCAAAATGTCAACAAAGGTTTGTAAATGTGATCATCTGCACCGGCATACTTGCCTTGATTTTAGTTGGGTATCTTCTCTATTATCTACTTATTCCTTCTGTAGCTTTATAATCCTATGTCAGAATCATGTCACAGTGAACACTAAGGTGGATATGCGGTTCAATGTTAACAGAGCATATTGGATGAGCGACAGGATCAGAGAGAGGATTATACAAATGGTAACTATAAGAAAAACATAAACACTCTATCATTTCCATTTCTACTGCAGGCTTTCTTTCATGAAATCATTAATGTATCTTAGAGACATGAACTAGCTGTAGGGTCACCCTCCTAATTTTTCAAGTGAATGAAGGATTTTAATCAGAGAAAATAATAAGGAATTTGGGTTTTCTCCTACAAGTATGTGTCATTGTTTCGGAGTGTAGAATTGCGGGAGGGGCCGACTTTTGTGGATTGAGGCTTAATTTGATTTGGAGAAAGCAGAATATTAATTCTGCGAATGTTGTATGATCTTTTTCTTTATCCGTTCTTCTCTGGGCTTTACTTAGTGATTATGAAATTACCCTTCTAAGTAACTTAGAAAACATAGGTATAGAATTTATAGTTAAGCTACCATAGGGTCGTTTGCGAATACTTCGAAATTCATTCCCTTTAGTTCTCAATGTTCATGGATGATTGCCTTGTATAATAATTCATTAAAATGCTTGTTCACAGGAGAAGAATCGGATCAATAAAGATGGAGAAATTGTAATTTCTTCTACAAAGACTAGAACACAGAAGTTAGCTTCTGTCCCTACTCATTTCTCCTATCCATTTTTGGTTTTATGTTTCCAAAGCATTCTGTTTCATCCTTCCCTTCTTCTTCAGGGGCAATATTGAAGATGCTCTGGCGAAGCTCCAGGTACCATACATACATGTCCTAATTGAATAAACTCCAGTGTTTAGGTCATAATTTCTAATTTAACCAAGCCGATATTTAGTTTGCATAATAAAAATTGATCAGGCAATCATAGATGCTGCTTCATATGTTCCACCACCTCCTTCAGAAGAACAAAAGAAAAAGATAGCAAAATTGTAAGTATGCTAAATTTCTTGAAACCTGTTCTTTTCCATTCTTGCCTCTGATGTATTTCGGCCTATTTCCTATATACTGCTAAATATGATCTTACTGTTCACTTATTACTCGTATGTTGTACAATGAAGTGATGAACACCATCTGAACTTCTCAAGTGTCGAGAAAGTGTATTCCAACTGAAATAAACATTATGGGTATGTGATCTTCTTACCAGAGCTGCTATAGGAGAGCACAAGAGGCTACAAAACAAGAAAGCCCTTTCACAAAAGAAGGCCATTAGGAGAACACGAGACAGTTGGGATTGAGGATCAAAATCAGCTAATATTTTGATGATTCGGTAAAAATCAAATTTCCCCTAATGGTTGTTTTTCTTTTTCGTGATAGGCATATATCGGTCTCATTTATTATGAGGTTTTCCTTCCATTCTTGCCCTTTCTCAGGTAGAGGGTGGAGAAATTAGTGGGGCGATCTATCAAATTAGATGGATACAGCATAAGAAGACGATGAAATTTCGCGACTAAAGCAACCTGGATTTAGAAACAGCAGGAAGTGATTTTTTTAAAGATAAGTCTGATATTTAATATAATTGTCTGTACAAATCACTGGTTTGCTTTTTTCATGTAATTGCTAGTACCTTGTTGTTCTTATAGAATTACTCTCTGATATCTTAAAATTATTATTCAACTCAGAAGATCCTGACCTTCATGTACTAACACAGAAAATTTATTATTTACCAACACGTATAGTCGGTAGGGTCGGCCAGTTCTCCCAAATCATTCAGGTCAGTGGGATCGGCCAGTTCTCCCAAATCATTCAGGTCAGTGGGATCGGCCATAGATGATCCTGAGCCATTCCCAACCCCACCTGCTCAGTGACAAACCTGACCT
The DNA here is from genome assembly GCA_002897215.1 of Eschscholzia californica subsp. californica. Lineage (NCBI taxonomy): Eukaryota > Viridiplantae > Streptophyta > Magnoliopsida > Ranunculales > Papaveraceae > Eschscholzia > Eschscholzia californica. Next base: position 1,724,233 of record BEHA01000612.1, read on the forward strand.
GAGCTGTGGGATGATCCCGAGTCATTCTCACCCCAACTGGTTACCATGGGGATCCTGAGTTGATGCGGCCTAAGTTGGTTGGATCGGCCATGGATGATCCGTGAGCCGTTCCCAGCCAAAGTGGTTAGCATTGACCTTCGCCTGAACTGCTTAAGCCTGATATAATCCTTACTCATGATCAAACTCAAAACCAAGTAAATTGAACATCTTAATCCATTCTCAAAACATAATTAACTCATTCATCAACAAGTAATCCCAATCATTTTTCAACCAAACAGTAAGAGGATGAAATCTTGGAGAAAACAAACATTCCATACAGAATTTGATAACAATTATTTCTTTCTTCCTTTATATACAATATACTAAACAAAATAGAACCAAAATCACAAAACCCTTCTTTCATCCTCATCTATCCCATTCATCTTCTAAAAACAAATTCTTCTCCTGATATTTCATCAACATGTCTTATCCACCGGCTCGTTTTCTTCGTCGAATTCAAACCTCCACCACCACCACTGGTGATTGTGGTTCCTCCTATATGTGCAATCTCAAGTCCTTTCCCCACTGGAAGATACACAGTTCTCACTACTCTAACCCCATGATTAAAAGCACTTCTCCACTTAAACCCTAAAGAACTACTTCTATTGCTTACATTCTTGCAAACTAAAACAGCACCCCTATGACTTAAGTTAGCAGATCTAAGTATCTTAGGGAAGTCTTTTCGCCGGCAATCAACGACGAGGAAATCTACACCTATGACTCCATTAATGACTTGTTGAGCTTCTCCTACAAGAATTTCAGGTGAATTAATGCCTGCCCTTTGCATGGATTCAGCATATTCCAATCTTGATCCTTCATCTGGTACAATACAAATATGTCTTGCCGATATATGACGACTAGCTAAATATAAACCAATACTTGTTGAAATTACACCTCCATTACACCATGTTTCTACTATTACTTGTGGTTTCCATCCTCCTGCCATGGCTGATACTAGTTCTGCAACACTTGATTCTTCAAATAACTCACACTGCATGCAAATTTGAAAATTCAAGATTAATAACAAATTACAAGAAAAGGGTATTTGAAATTAGAAAAATTTAGATCTAGAAGAGAGAAACTAGAAAGGGTTGTTTAAAGGTTATTCTTTAAACAGAGAAAAGAACAAGTTCTTACTTCTTATAGAGACCTAGAGAGATGGAGAAGAAAGAATTGGTGGTTGGGTTTTGAAGATTAAACAGAGAAACGATAAGGGTTTTGAAGATAACATAGAGAGAGAGAGAGAAAACGTGGGTTTTAAAGATTGAAGATAATCACTTACAGTTCTAACAGTATCAATGAAAGATTTTGAAGCAGTTTCAGGGCACCAAACCAGCTTCATATTTTCTCGATCTTCTTGTTGGTGTGGTTGTTTGTTTTATTTCTCTCTCCTCCTCCCTCTCTAGTGAGTTTTTTGTTTTCTTGGGTCTCAAGAAAAAAAAGATGAAGTTAAGGTTGCTTTTATATTTGGAAGAAAAATAGCAATTGAGAGAAAAATATGGAGAGTGGAGAGAGAAAATAGGGAAAGTGGAGAGAGAAAGTCAAACCCAAAAATGAATACTCTATTGGTATTGTGAACCGTTGACATTGGCCACCAAAATCCAACGTGTGGATTTGGATGACAAGTTGGCAACTAAGGGAATTACAAATATATCACCTAGTCTATCTAATTATCTATTCATGATAATTTCAACGATTTGCCCTATTTCTTGTTTATTCTTACACTCCTCTTACCACTATGTTTGTAACTTGTTCTTACACTCTATTACAACCCTCTAATTAGATTGTACCATAACATGTGTCTTTTCCTCCATTAAAAACAAAAAAAAAAAAACGTAATTCACATTAACTTTCCAATATCACCACCCTAGTTTAGTCACATTTCGAGTTTGAAATCATATTAATCTTTTGTTTTTACGATGAGATTCTAATTAGAAGAAGGTTGAGTGATCAGGACTTTGTATTGTCAAAACTTCATGTTGAAAATATATTTTACTTATTATGTTTCTAAATTTAAATCTCTGCAAATAATAAGAGCCGCAAAAATAGAATATATTGTGTAATTGTTGTAATTCTTTCAACCAAAAGAACTCTTCTGTAATTTTTTACTTGTCCCTAAAGTGATTCTTTAATAACTATTATAAGTATGTACTCTCAACAAAAAAAAAAAGTATGTATTCTATCTCAAACTTAGAAAATATTAAAAGAGAGGAAAATGAAGAAAGCACTAAACACATCACATAAAAAAGCACCTCACTCAAAGGGTTTGGTCTCAACTCTCACACTCTTTTCTTTTTCATTATTTGGAGTCCAAGGAAGTTTTTTCTCCACCAACTTCTTATCTGAAAATAGATTATTTAATGCATTCAAGGGGGGATTAATATTCTCTTATCATTTATGTATAAGAAATCAAAATTTCCAGAATCCAAACAACACCTGGTAAGGCAACCCTAGCTAGAAATTGAAAACCCATACAATTAATTACAAGAACCAACAAAACCTGCATGAAGCTGCCATGGTTGTCTTTAAATTCATTTCTGGTTAAGAAAAGTCAGACTATTTCTCTATATGGGAAATGCTACCTTCCCCACAAAATTTACCACAACTTTGACAATATTTAAAATGAACTGCATAAATGAGGAGTATGAACCAACACATTGGACGAAAATCTAGTTTGAGTTTTATTGTGTGTCGACAAATCTATATTGTTCACGAAAGATGTTGTCAAAGTTTACAGAAAAAACCATTACATCAACTTATGGTTCGTTTGTGTGTTAGATTGTGATGTTGTGAGAATAGTTACCCATTTGCGAAAAGAAATGGGGAGTGCTACAAAAACTTTAATAGTATTTAAAATTTCTCAGCATTTCTAATTAATTTTTACAGTTAATATAAAAAAAAATAACTTGAGATATATACCAAGTATTTAGTCGGTCCGTACAAGTCCTAGTGTTACTTTATATGAATTGATGAATTACTTGATAATTAGTTAGCACTTATTTTTCGTTCTTCTTTTAATTAGTGATAACCAGTACTGATTATGCTTTGAGAATCTTATCAATTGAGTCAGATCATGATTTAATTAATTTTGATTCCAAGGGATGTTTTGTTTATTAGCTTGATTAGGCATGACCAGATATAATTATTATATGCTCAATTGGATTTCTTTTTCATTTCCTTTCTTTTTGTCGAGAAAAAATATTGTAGTACTAATGAATAAATAAAGAACTTTATTTTGCTAGACTATTGGTTATGAATTCTACTTGGAGAGATCCATTGGAGGTGAGTGGAGGTCTGTGAACAGACTTAATGGGTCTGCTCTCTCTCTCTCTAGATCTGTAGAGAGAGAGAAAGTTTAAAAAAAAATTATTTTTTAGAGAGAGAGAATAAAAAAAAGGTCACCGGCCAGAAATTTTGCCGGCCGACGACCCCTGCCGGAGAAGATGATGATGTGGCGTGGTCAAATGATGTGGCAGAGAGAGAAAATGAGATGGAGGAGAGAGAGTAACGGAAAGTTAAAGATAACGAAAAAAGGGGATCATATGGGTATTTTTGCTAATCTAGGGGGCCAGACAGGAAGCTGGTCACAAAGTTGGGAGCCATTTGAAAAATAACCCAACTAAAATTATACATATTTTTAATTTTTATTTTGTAGGAAAGCATTTTTTTGTTGAACTATTGTAGGAAAGCATTTGATAGTCGATACTAGTCATTTTACATTTTGGAAGTATAATATTGTAACGGATGAGACTTACGGATCAACTTCTATGTTTACTAATTTAATAAAAATGGTATATTTATTGATCTTGCAAGTTGAAGTGGATTATCTACTTTTGCGTATATAAACCAGTTGCTCCTTTTTTATTGTAATTTTATTCTTTTTATGTATTGGTAGAACTTTCAACTTCCTATAATCCATCATTTTATTCTGTTATTATGATATGAATCTCAAAACTCATTACATTCATTATATGACATGAGTTTATTATTAATATATAGGGTTATTTCTCTAATGACCTCCAACTTTGTGACCAGCTTCCCGCCTGCCCCCTACTTTACGAGAAATACCCATATGGCCTCCTTTCGTTATAACACCGTCATTATCTCTCCTCCATCATGTTTTCTCTCTCTGCCAACTCACGCCACATCATCTGTTACGCCACCTCATCACCTTCTCCGGCAGAGGTCACCGACCGACCAAATTTCCGGCCAGCGACATTCAAACTAAAAATAATTTTTTTTTTCTCTCTTCCTCTCTCTCTCTCTCTAAAATTACTCCGACGAAGGTCGCCGGAGTAATTTTAGAGAGAGAGAGAGAGACAGGAAGAGAGAAATTATTTATTTTTATTTTTTTTAGTTTGAAGGTCACCGGCCGGAATTTGGCCGGCCGGCGACCTCTGCCGGAGAAGGTGATGAGGTGGCGTAACATATGATGCGGCGTGAGTTGGCAGAGAGAGAAAACATGATGGAGGAGAGAGAATGACGGTGTTATAACGGAAGGGGGTCATATAGGTATTTCTCGTAAAGTAGGGGGCCAGACGGGAAGCTGGTCATAAAGTTGGGGCCATTAGGGAAATAACCCTAATATGTAATATGTAGATGTATCATGAATTTAAAGACCTTTAAAGTCCATTCATCCTTGCCCTTCCATTCATTTACAATGTGCCCGGTGTAGTAATCAAACCTTTGAAGGGACGCAAGTAAAGCTTCATCTTAGATCGGCATCTGTACGGCTGCCACCTCATTATTGTATAGTTATGAAATAAAAGTCAGTTTGCTGACGTGTGCAAGCTGATCCAAATTCACTTTTATGGGATGACAATTTCTCCTCTCATCTTATAGATGTGTCAATTTTGTTTTCATCTCTTAAGTGTAAGTACTTTTCTAACCATTTACTTGTGTTAATATTGTTGTCTTCCAAATTAAAATCAATATTTAGCAACAAGTAGACATGATTTAACTATTATATTCACAGTTATCAGATCATCAATCTCCTACGAGAATGATTATCACTCGATTTTTTTTAGTGATTTTGTTTGTATACATTTTAACAATTTTTCTCTAATAAGTATATCATTCCCTCGCCTTCTTTTTGGTGCAATCGATTGTTTTGCAATATAAAAAGAAAAACTAGGTGGACAAATTAAACGGGAAGAGAAAAACAGAACTACAAAAAAGTGACCAAGAGAACTAGTACAAATAGATAAGCTTAGAAGGAAAAGAAAAACCAAGCTAATTTGTAAATTTTGGGTATCGAAAAAATAGTTGGGAGAGTACGAAAAAGATATAAGTTTTGGAGAATTAACCCTTATTTATTGTTGTTTTCGGATCTAAAAGAGGGTTCTTTATATTTGCAATTTAATTATTTCATTTTTCAAGTAATGTGAAACTTCCTTGTTTTGTATTTCTTCATGGGAGAGATGGTTGGTCAAATTTTATTGTTTTCGGACAACAAAAATTGCTAAGAAAGAATGCACCTCTTATGTCTCAACTACCATTGTATTATTCAATATAGATTCAAAATCATCTTCTCTGGACTATAATCTTCTTTAGAGTTAAAGGGTATAAAAATGCTTCTTCATAATTAAAGTATTTGAAATGAAAAGCTATTAATTATCCAAAAATATATGTATATGCAAAGTTATAATGGAGTATATACCCAAAATCAGAAGTTGGGCTGTAAAAATGATTTCAATAATTCACTGAATAAGGTAGAAGAATGAAGTCACTTCTTAATAATTAATCATTATTATTAGTTACTTTATTCTAATTCTTTCATTTTTGTCATAATCATTACTCATTAAGCTTTGAAAATTTGGCCATGAGACTCAAATCATGATTAAACTAAACTTTGATTCCTGTGGATGTCGTTTATGTGATCAATTAACATAATTAAGGGCATCAATTTTGATTTATTTTTTATATTTTTCTTGTTTGTCGGCTAAAGAAATATTATAGTAGTAGTCACAAAATAAAGAAGCTTATCTAATTCGACATAAATACTAGATTATGAACACTTTCCATCATTGCCACAGAAGAGTTAGATCTTATAGAATCGGTTTGAAAAGTTTGTAATGTTCATTGGGCTATACCCCTATAGTATAGATACTCGTCCGAAAAGAGTTTAATAATCATCTAAAATATTATGTCGACATAATCAATTAGTTTGAGCATATGGTTATCTTCATAATCAACTCTTGTTCAACCAGTGTATAATTTTTGTATTAACAATATAGGTCGGCTCTAATGATTAATGATATATAGAAAAGAAGGAATTCTTTTGGGGTATCATGGATTTTGTTTTTTTGCTTGGGTTTACCATTTGAAGTGTTTTGGTTAGAAAATCTACTTCCATCTAAGAAAAACGGAGTAGATGAAACTTCCATGAAGTGGTATTCTTAAAGCATCTCCAATGCAAAACTCAAAAAAAAATCTTTATTCATCCTATGTGTCAAGTTCCAATTGAGATTCTCACTCATAGGTGGCGGAAATAGAGATCCTCAATTTTTTTTTGTCTCCAATGCAAAACTCTAAACTCATCTTATTTACTTATGTGGCATGGTTATTTTTATAAATAGATAATTAGTTATTTAGAAAATATAGAAGACTCAATTTCTACCTGTTGAAAATCTAATATTGATGAGTTAGGCAATTAGAGATATCTCAAGAGGACACTCTTGAGATATCTCTATTCTACCCTCGACACGTCATCTTGAAGATCCACATAGAGTGTTGCATTGGAGAGAGTTTTTAAGAGAAGAACTTTAAAAATCATACGTGACACTCACTGATATTTAGGAAGAAACCTGTTATTTAAAATGTATTTGTCGTTCGACTCAATGGTTAAGTCTTTGTTAATGGAAGTGGTTGGCATGTGTTCAACTCCTGTGTACCTTCTCTTTCCTTGTTTTTTTGATTGAATTATTAGGGTTGTTTGGTTTTGAATAAATTATCAATATATATATATATATATACTCTATATTCTTAAGATGACAAATTTTATTTTAGGCTAACACAAATCTTTTTTATAGCTAGTTTTTCTTGACACATATCAAACATAAACTTACCTAAACTTTTATTTACACGAAATGAAGTTTGCGAAAAATACTTTGTCATTTCAGTTTTGTATAGTTTTCTTACAATGGATATATTTGGATCACGAAAGATAGAGTTTCGACGACAACTATCGAATGTCTTTGTGTAGTTTGTTTAATTTGAATGATTTCGATCCCTGTTTTAAATCTTGACTCTTCCCCTGGACATTCAGAGTTTTTAAGATTAAGTGTTGCATTAGAGATGCTCTTAATTAGATACTTAGCTAGATATCTCAATTATCTTCAGACATTCATCTTTTGTTTCTTAAGCAATATTATTTGCCCTAAAATATGTGTCTAAATATCTTTGTAATTGTTTAAATTATACCAAAACATATAAATGTGTGTGTGTTTCTATATATATACGTATAACATAAGTGTGAGAATAATCTCACATGGGAGAATGGGTAACTAGCAACCAAGAATATAAAGTATAGGTCATCTCCACTCATTGCCAATTGGTTTTGAGTTGGATGACCACAAATTTAACATGTTATCAGAGCTAGGACCACACGTGGTAGGCTTAAAAGCCACACGTGTTCCACGTCACTCGTAAAGAAAAAAAAACACACGGGTTAGGCTCAAAGAACGTCACACGTGAGGGGGCGTGTGAGAATAGTCTCACATGGGAAAATGGGTAACTAGCAACCAAGAATATAAAGTATAGGTCCACTCATTGCCATTTGATTTTGAGTTGGGTGATGACAAACTTAATAATGAGCAACTAATTTTTATTTCATCAAAAAAAAAGTAAGCAACTAATTTTGACTCTGCTTGAGATGCTAAATTAGAGACATTTTTCTAGTGATTACTGTTTAATTTTTTGTTGATAAATATAGTTTTATATTAATTAACAAATATTACTAGTTATTTAATTAAATGAAAACATACTATATATATATATATTGTTTTCTAATTAATTGTCGTCATTGTTTTGTGTCATTGCTTTGATGTTTATCATTTATATCAAGTTATCAACTCAAGTTGATATTTTTCTTCTACTATCAAGCAAAAGATATCTTTCAACGAAAAAAAAAAAAAAAACAAAAGATATCCAGAATTCTCTTTTTCATACATGTACCAAGAATATATAGAAGAAGTCAACTTCAATGTAATGGGACATAACTTTCAACAACAACAAAAAATCTAATGGGACATAAATAGTTAATAGAGTTTGTTTTTACTTTTTATTCTGACGTTGGTAATAAATTGGATCGTTCTTTTTGTTATTATAAAGTTGGTAATAAATCAGGGACAAAAAAGATAAATAATATATGTGTCGACATGACACATAAAATCACTAAAAAGGAACGACATAGTAACCCTAAACCATCCTTAATAGTCATTTCTCAAACTCATCAACTCAAAAAAAGTTTTGTTACAGATAGAGACAAGTATTTTATGTCCTAAATTGGGATTATTTAAGTGAACATTATAAATTTATATAAGCTCAATTTCATGAACTTATAATGAAAAAGAAAGTATATAAACGGTGGTGCTGGTACAACTTGATCCCTAATTCAAAGACGATATTTAATGCATTGATATATGAGTCATTGTACTTGAACCCTACGTAACTGTGTACTTAAAAATTATGAGTGGATTAAGACTTCTAATTACTTATTGAAATTAGCAAAATATACTTAACTAAGTGCAAGTTGGATGATTAGGTTTGTGTATTTAGACAATAATTTAACGGTATGATGTCGTTAACATTGTGACAAAATTTTCTTGTACACTAAATTAAGAACTATCATGATAGGTTTAGATTATAAATCTATTGATGTTAAGCATTTATAATCATAAACTTAGATAAGTCTGTTGGTTTCATGAGATCATCAATTTTGACTATACTCTAAATTAAGAACTAAGATAAATTTTATTTACCCATTAACACCTTGTTTTCTAAGTATTATTTTCTTTTTAATATTTGTTAGACCAAGCAAACAAGTGTTGTAATGATTTTCAATGTCTTTTTTCCCATAAGACATTTGAGTTGGATAATAGGAAAATAAAAAGGCAATTCATATTCTACAATAAGGACATTAATATTTAAGCTCATCTTCCCTTCTCTTTAGTTTGAAGGATTGAATATGTCACGTCATACTTTTCATTTTTCGATAAAAAGAAAAGAAATAAAGGTTATGTGTAGATATCGAGTTTTTGAAAGTGTAATTGAGGTGGAAGGATAAGAATTCGGGTACTAATAGAATTGATTCTAGGGTTTTGTTCTTTAGACAAATTATAAGATGCTTGAGGGTACACCTATAATCATAGACTCAGTATTGAACAAACGTTCAATAAAATACTTAGAGAAATTCATAACTGAAGTACAAATTTAGAAACAACAAAAGTTAGTTTGCATCTTAATTTAAACAATTAAAAAACATTAAATTACATTACCTACTGCAAATTGTAATAGAACTATTGAAGTGTGAAAAATAAACAAAAGAATTAAGAAAATGTTATGTAAAGGACCCCAAGGGCAAAATTTTAAAAAGTAAAAGTATTGGGTCCAAAAAGGAATTAACCCATAATTAAAGAGACCCTAAAGTAAATATCATCTAAATTTATTAAAATTGAAAAATCTATTTAAATTAAAATTTTCTACTTTCAAGTCTTTGATGTACTTTTGCAACAAAAACAAAAAAGTCTTTGATGTACTTCATATTGATCACGTGTACAAATCAATCAAACAATCTTTGATTATATCCAAATTGGGCTTAGATTTTGTTAATTTCATTTATAAGTCTGTAATCAAGCAAGTGGTATGATTTGAAATAAGACTTTTTCAAATTATATTAAGTCAGTGTCCTATTATCTATGAAAATGCTTTTATAAAATTCAAATGCTAAATAATTTAAAGTATAATTTTTCTTAATTTACTTGATATTTTAGTTTTTTAAGTTAAAGAGGTAAATATGGAATGTCACCCCTTAAGAAGTCAAATCTATCCTATTTAATTATATTGCACTCTTCCATTAAGACACCAACTCATCCCTCAATAAACATCTACAACTAGGCAAATAAAAGTGACTAATTACCATAACATGAATTGTCTTTTGATATAAGATCAAAAACTTTTGTGATATAAGCTAAATACAATCATAGTCACAAACTTATAAATATACTCTTATTGAGCCATAAATTCTTTTGAGTTAATTTGTAACTTGTTACACTCGATTTCACAACTAGAATGACCCAGATCGTAATTAAACTTTAAAGTGTTTTTGTCTTTTAGTGAAAGTGACTCGGCTAGTTACAAATTAATTTAAAAAAAGTTGTACACATAGCACGCCCGTGTCGGTAAGATCGATACTACCTCTATTAATTATTTTGCTAAAAAAAAAGTTGTACGCATAGCACGCCCAGGTAAGTTATACTACTGTCTCTAATATTACTTATGCTAATGGAAACTAGTATGATGGAGTGAAACTCGTCTAGTTCCGACCGCCCTCAACTCGAAGGGTATCGCCTTATCATGCATTTTAAATGCATTCTCCATCTTTGTTATATACACTCTCACATCTACGGATTTTTTTTTCAGGTCACAGAAGATGTGAGTGTGGCAAGTAACAATGGTAAGTGTATATAATCAATTTCATCAAAAAAAAAGTGTATATAATCAAGAAACTATTTTTGAAGTAGGATACTGGGCCTGGAACACTTACCTGTAAGTATACTGATTTGAATGGGCTTCAATGATTATGGACCCAGTGGGTTCTAGACCCAAAATCAAGATAATCACCTATTCCCAGACTAGCGGTTAAAGCAGTTGACATTTGAACTGTAACGGCTAAAGCTATCATTAACGGTTTAAACGGTATGATTGTCATCTCTGCTATTTCAAATCAGCCATGGATTTCTTCAACATTTCAAACCCTAGATCTTCTGAAAAAATGCAAAACTTCAAGAGACGTAAATCAAATTCATTCTCGAATGATTACTACTGGGCTTGTTAAAAATTCTTCTTTAATTACCAAAATCATTCTCAATTTCTCATCTTCTCACCCACCTTTGCTCGAATTCTCTCGCTATATCTTCTTCTCCCAATACTCTAAGAACAATTATTCTAAGAATCCTTTGATTTGGAACTTAATCATGAAGTCTTTCTCTCATGGGTTTGATCCCAAACAAGCAATTGTTGTTTTCTCTCTTATGATTGAGCAAGGTGTTTACGTTGATAAGTACTCCTTTTCTTTAGTTCTAAAAGCTTGTTCTTTGATATCTTTGATTAATGAAGGACTTCAGATTCATTGTTTGATTGTGAAAAGTGAACTTGGCTCGGATGTTTTCTTGCAGAATTCTTTGATTAATCTTTATGTACGATGTGGGTATCTAGGATTTGCTCGATTATTGTTCGATAGAATGCCTAAGAGAGATTCAGTTTCTTGGAATTCAATAATATCTGGGTATGTCAGGATTGGGTTTGTAGATTATGCACGTCAATTGTTTGATGAAATGCCAGAGGATGAGAAAAATTCAATAACGTGGAATTCGATGATTAGTGGGTATTCCAAGTTAGGAGACGGATTTGAGTTTGCTTGGAGCTTGTTTAACAAAATGCCTAAAAGAGACCTAGTTTCTTGGAATTCGATGATCGACGGATGTGTCAAGTGTGGGAAGCTTGAGATAGCTAGCAAGTTGTTTGATCTTATGCCTGAAAGAGATTTTATTAGTTGGGCTAGTATAGTAGATGGTTATGCTAAATATGGTGATATTGATAAAGCTCGATGTTTGTTTAATAAAATTCCAGATTTTGAAAGAGATATTGTTACTTGGAACTCCATGATTGACGGGTATATACTTAATGGGCGTCCGAGAGAAGCCCTGGAACTCTTTTCCGAAATGATCAATCTAAGTAGTTTAGATCCTGATAAGACGACATTGGCTATCGCTCTTTCTGCAATTGCGGAGTTAGGACTTATTGATGAGGGAACGTTAATACATGATTTTATCGACAAAAATGATTTGGATTTAGACGGAAAACTTGGGGTTGCTCTCATCGATATGTACTCGAAGTGTGGCAACATAAACAATGCAATGTGGGTATTCGAAAATTTGGGGAAAAAGAATGTTGATCATTGGAATGCTATAATAAACGGGCTCGCTATACATGGGTTCGGTGAGTTAGCTCTTGATCATTTAATGGAAATGGAGAGAATTCCTATTGAACCAGATGATATTACATTTATCGGAATTCTGAATGCTTGTGGTCATTCTGGTTTAGTGAAGGAAGGTTTAATCTGTTTTCAGCTAATGAGTAGTGTTTACGGCTTAAAGCCGAAGCTTCAACATTATGGATGCTTGGTCGATCTTCTCGGTCGAGCAGGTTATTTAGAAGAAGCAAGAAACTTGATAGACACAATGCCTCTTAAACCCAATTATGTGATTTGGAGAACTCTTCTTAGTTCTTGTATGAACCATGAAAACTACAAAATGGGTATAGAGATTGGTAAGAAACTGATTCAAATGGATTCTAGTAAATCGAGTTCGTATGTTATGTTATCGAATATTTATGCAGGATTTGGGATGTGGAGTGATGTTAGTAGAGTGAGAAAGATGATGAAAGAGAGGAAAATTCGGAAAGTTCCTGGTTGTAGTTGGATTGAACTCGAAGGAATTGTTCATGAGTTTGTAGTTGGTGATAAATCTCATCCTCAAGTTAGAGAGATATATTCTGTATTAGATAAGTTATGTGAATTTAACTTGTAAGTTTCTTTTACTTCTTAGAGATGAAAGTTTGAAAGTGGAAGATAACATTAATAATGGAGTTGCAAAATTCAGGAATCAAAAGACCAACTTGAAGGGGAAATAAGTCAGCATTCTAACTACAGTAAGAACCCAAATGAGAGGTATCAACTTACTGTAAATGAGAGAACTATATGTCATGTACTGTAAGAAAATGTTGTAGTAATAGAAAATTTATACCAAGCCTCACCGGTCCCCTTTCATGTCACGCTCATAAATTTTGGCATACATCGTATGCCGATTCATATGCCTATTTGACACTTTCTTTCCTAGGTTGGAGACTCCAGAGCCTAGAGAAGAACTCGAGAACATGGCAGATTGTGGAAGATTCTAGAAAACTTGTCAGGGCTCTGGAAAGACCTAGTAAGCTCTAGAGTATTCTAGGTGCGTTTAGAGTATTTCTAGTTTGAGTCCAGAAGAGTCCGTCGTAAATATCTAGCCCAATAAGCCGTGTCCCAAAAGTAAGCAACAAGCATTGTGAGAGCTTGAGTGAGACTGACTGGAGCCATAGCAAGTGTATAATTTTTACTTCTACTTGAGAGTTTTTGGCAAATAAGCATTCCTAGTTGCACTAAGGGCATGTGCGTTCTTGTCTATGTAGTTCTCTTGAGTACATAAAAGAGGATTTGGGTGATTCTGCTAGCTCGTGTTGAGTTTGCCTTAGTCAGGGAGAGCGTGGCAAACTTGTGTATAGCACTTGTGCTAGATTTAACTCGTTGACTCAACAAAATGCTTGCACCGACGCTCCTGTGACTTGACACATGGGAACCTAATTTCTCCGGTTTGACAATGCATGTATGAAACCTAAAAACATATTAAGTCTTTTTGGGTGAGCTCAACTCAGGGAACGAAATACTAGTATAAGTTTGCATGAAGGCCCTCATTGGCCGGATATCAACCGCCTTTATTCCCAAACCCCTCGTTACTACACGGGCCGCCCCATCCCCGCCCCTAATTTCAGCCGACTCATGGTTGACTTATCCGTGGGTATCCAAATCTGGCCCAATTCCCACCCCTATGCACACATTTTACCTGAGCAACTAGAAAAAATGTGTCAACCACTGGCAGAAAGCTGATGTGCACGACTCTCACTGAATGGCTCTGGTGAGAGAAAAACGGAATGTCCAATGGGAGCTGACCATGTCATCTTTGGGCGGGTGGTTGGTCCATTTTTTGGGACCCTTTAGCATCAGTTCGTGATTTCGTCACAAAGAAGATGGAAAAATCAATCACAAAATCAAACAGAGCAAAATCTTGCAAAAACCACAAAAGAATTTCCTGCCAAATCAGAGAAATATGCACCAATTAAAGAACCCATCTCTTCAAATCTACAGAACATTCTGTAGTTGCAGAAGAAACCTCCATTATTCTTCCCCGAACCTCTTCTCTAATCATCATCAAGAACAAGAAAAAACCCATCTTGAAGAAGTGGGTCCAATGGCTTCTCTTCTCAAATCTCGATCTGTTATTAGATTTCGAGGTCCTGATACTATTAAATTTCTTCAAGGTTTATTAACAAATGATATTCGAAGATTTATTAGTGAACCAATTGGAGGAGACAAGACTTCTTCTCTTTATACTGTAATGCTTACTCCTCAAGGGAGATTTCTTTATGATCTCTTCCTTTATAGAACTTTTGGTTTTGATGAGAAGCTTGATGTAAATGGTCTAGGTTCTAACCCAGACGAACCTTTTGATTTGTTTGCTGATGTTGATTCTAATGTGTTGGATGAGCTCTTGGATTGCTTCAAAAAGTAAGTTTTTTGGTTCTATTAACATGGATTTGGGTTTACATTTTTTGCTTATTTTTTTTACTTGATTCCTTTCAATGTGTACTAATTTCTGTGTTAAGAAGGTGACTTTGGGTTTGAGTCTTAGGGTGAACTTGGTTTCATTTAGGATAAGAACCATTTATTGAGCTATTCATACTTTTTTTTTTGTTGAAACAATTGAGCTATTCATACTGAATTTGGAATAAATGGCTGCATAAAGTGAGCTAGTTTTTCAAAGAAATCAGTGACCGATACGAAAAATAGCTCTATAGGCCTCAGCCCTGAATATTATCCTAGATTGTTTTTTGCAAAAGGAAATCTTGGTATGTGATGAAATCAGAATTTATGAAGATATTAGATGATTTTCGGAACTTAGTTTTCTTCTAATGGTTTATTAAGATCATCTCCAATTTGTGGGCATATACAATATTACAGATAAAGAGATAATCATCCTTGATTTGTCGTTTTTTGATTCGGAAGAACAGGTTTTGATGGCTCTTAAATCCTTATAATGGAGTTACTTTCTTTTTTAATCCTGTAAATTTTACGTGAATACCGGCACAAATGTTAGCCCAGCTATATAGTCCTGGTCATGCTCAAACGCAATGAGAACTTACAAATGCTCAATTGCTCAAGTATGAGACATAAGCAGTTCTGATGGCTCTTATTATGTATTTGTTTCGCTCTAGATACCGATTGAGGTCAAACGTTGATATTGAGAACATGACTGGGGAATTTTCTTGCTGGCAACGTTTTGGTGGAAACCTTTCGAGCAAGTTGGCTGAAGAACCTGAGGCTGCATCTGTTAGTTGGGGTGCTGGTGTTGACAGAGCCGGCATATCAGCTTTCCGAGGAGAAAAATTTGGGTGGCGATGGTACAAGGATCCTAGACTTGACCTTCTTGGTTCCAGGGGAATTTTTCCGTCCAATGCTACACGTAGGTCTACATGACCTTCGGTTTTTTATTATGTATTTTCATTTACGGGTAAATGCTAATATTCAAATTTATAATAACTTTATAAGTCTCATGTTTATTTTGACTTTGAAGATTTTGTTTTTCTTTTTTAACTTTTGCAGCACCATTGGTTGAGACAGACGAGGAAACCGATGAACAAAATTACCTGGAATGGCGGATAGAAAAGGGAGTTGCAGAAGGCTCGACTGAAATCCCAAAAGGTAATCTTTTCGCTATCTTTCTTTTTTGCTTCTGTTGTTATCATTAGGTTAACAATAGAATCTATTGAAGCTTTTTAACATGCTATGCCGCAAATGTTTAATGAGTAGGAGGTCATTTTCTCTGGACAACTGATATATGTAATTCAAAAACTATATAATTTCGAACTCTTAATCCTCTGACAAATTTCATACAGACTGGACGATAAAATAAATGATTTGAGAAGTTATATATGGTGATCGATCCGCTTTTAACAGGCCTATTTCTAAGATCTTGGTGATAGAACAGAAGCTCAACCATATGATATAATTCCATTTCTTGTTTATGCAAAAGACTTACTCTGAACCTCCAACTCTTCCTTTCTCAGGTGAGGCAATTCCACTTGAATACAATCTTGCTGGTCTAAATGCTATAAGTTTCAATAAAGGATGCTATGTGGGTCAAGAGTCTGTCGCTCGTACACACCACCGAGGTGTCATCCGAAAGCGCTTGCTTCCTCTCAAATTTGTTGATAAGACTGGAAAAGGTATCATTATGGTTTTTACTAATACAATGAATTCCTATTCAGCTTCTAACATTATTCTTCCTTTGATTGATGCCACCTGAATTCAACCTAACTACCTTATATGAAATTGTGGGAAGAGTTGGAAGAGAAATGTGATGGTTGGTGGTTAGGCTTATACTTGCTCGAAAAATATAATTAGAAGTGTGAAAATACCTACTTAACAGTAACACAGACACCGATTCGCCGACGAGGATATTATTAGTTTGGTATCCTATACTGGTACTGGTACAAGGTGTCGGCAACCTAAAAATAGAGAAAAACTTTCTAACTTTTGATCTCATTGGATACTTCCCTCTGCTTGCATTATTATATATTTTAGTCATTTACTTGGTAGTTCTTTCATATTGTAACTTTTTGTATGTTCAGAAATAGAGCAGAAGGTTGCCCCTGGATCAGAGGTGGTGGATACTTCGTCCGAGAAGAAAGTCGGAACGGTCACAACCGCACTTGGGTGCCATGGGATTGGTCTGTTGAGATTGGAAGAGGCTTTCAGAGGATCAGATAATTTGAGCATTAAGGGACAAGATGATGTGAAGATTGCTGTTATTCGACCCGAATGGTGGCCTTCTGAATGGTTCCCCGATCATCAAAACCACAGCTCGGTTGTCTAACATATTGTGCCTATGCCCGACTTGGATTCTTGCATAATAAGTTACTACCTCCGTGAGATGTGAACAGAAAGATGAAAAAGGTATGTCTGCTTGCTAGCCGACTCTGTGTTTGCGTGGCGAATATGATTCTGGACAATGACATTCTTGGTGTTGATCAAACCCAAAACAGTAGGAAACGATACCTTTAGGTTAAGTTAAACATGTTTCTCTAGTTGTAATGCACATGATAACCTAAAGGAGGCCATAAATTTGATAACTGGTAGGTGTGACTTGTTTTGGTGGGCATTGATAGCCTGTTCTCGCAATTTATGTGTTTATTCTCGTATATGATGTATCCATATAACATATACTGCAAAATTTTACAATGTAGTGATCCTTCAGATAAATAAATAAAACGCGGGTTAGACCTAGGAATTTATTTCTCCACTTTAACGCAACAATTATTGGTTAACTTTCTCTTTACCTTTTTTGTGAACTGTCATTTCATTTCACTTTCTCTCACACCCATCACTCACTCACTAGTAGTATGAAAAGAACATGATATTGATCTCTCTCTCTCTCTCAAGATGAAGAAGATAGAATATGAAGCTTAGATTCCAAACATCCATAGCCCTTGCCTTAATAGGGACTAGTGGACCACTTTCACTATCCATCTCTATTTTAGCCCACAACTTCAAAATTGGTCTTTCTCAATAAACCCCAGTATCAGTTCACATGTAAATATATTATTATGCTAACTTATGAACCAAAACTGGTCTGTTATTTGTCTTTATGTTTCAAAAGTAATGCAGAAATATAAACAATCATTCAGTCACGAGACACACATAAGCTTCAATACTAGAGAGAGAGACAGAGAGAAAGTGTCTAGAGAGAGAAAAAGAGAATTTTCATATCAAACAAAGTAAGAAAAATTCGAATCCAAAGAGACCCAGTCAAGGAATTGTACTAAAAAACAGAAAAGATCTCACTGTAAAACTTTGGGAATATATAGTTTTGTCACACTTCACTGTCATCACGTGTTCTTCTTCTTCTTGTCTTATATTTCACATTTTGATTCTCTTTTCTCTGTTTTCATGAACTTGCTCTGTATCTCAAAAAAAAAAACTAGGGTCTCTATATTCAAAATTTAAGATTCAAGAACCCATTTTAGAAGAAACCCACTTTGTTATACAACTAAAGATCGATTAATACAAGTTAAACGAGCTCAATTCGATAATCTATTACAGAATTCCTAAACTTCTACTAAACTATTACAACAAAACACATGAACATTAATTCACAATTCACATTAACAAAGAGTTTAATTAGTCCTTAGGAAAGGACTAAATCTAATGCTGAAAAATTTCGAGTCCGAGCATCAGTTTAGTAGTTAGTGATGTGATGGTGATTCTTTTTACCAGGCTATGAATATCAAGATATAGTTAACAAGCAGAGATGTTAAGTTCTTGAATCACAGTTTCAATGGTTGGTCTCTGGTTTGGAGATTCATGAGTGCAAACTAAAGCGATTTTGACTAGATTTCCAGCTTCTGCTTCCGAGAACTGTCCATCTAAGTTTGAGTCCATGAAGTCTTCGAATTTTAAAGATTCAGCTCCGAGTTGCATTAATTGAGTGATTTTTCGTTTACCAGAGAGGATTTGGAAGATGATCATACCAAAAGCATAGACATCACTTTTCTCTGTGAAGCGGCCCGTGGTAGTGTATTCCGGTGCTAAGTAACCCATGGCAGCACTAGCCTTGAGAGTCGAGAAGACAATGTCATCGGCCAAGAGTTTGTGCAAGCCCGAATCCGATAAAACTGGGTTAAATTTTTTATCGATAAGAACCTTCTCTGCTGATATATTTTGGTGAACTAGAGATGGCTTGTTCACTTTGTTTCCATGCAAATACTCGATACCTACAAAAAGAGACCCATTTTTAAACAAAAGCCTAAGAAAGCAGACCAAATATTGAAGGATGCAACGAAAAATCGGCAAAAGTTTGAGTGAGATATGGTAGTAGTAGATAAAAGTGAGTTATCTGTAGCAGAAGTTCAATAAAACTATGTAAATTAAGCACCTAAGTAGATAACGAGGATGGGTAAGAAAAGGAACTTACCTTTCGCTATGCCATTGATGATAAAAACTCGAGTAGACCAATCAAGAACTCGTTCATTTCCGCTCTTCAAATCAAGATACTGCAACAAGTTTCCATTGGGGACGAAATCATAGATGAGGAAGCATTCACCTCTACCTCTAGAACAACAGAAACCCCTTAAACCGACAAGGTTTTCGTGTCTCAACGATGTCAATAGATTCAAACCTTTCAAGAACTCGGCTTCCTCCGATTTACAACTTGTTTTGTTAATGCTCTTAATAGCGACGATCGACCCATCTCTCAAAATCCCTTTATAAATTGCAGAGAAGTTGCTTTTCCCCAACAAATTCACATCAGAGAAATACTGTGTTGCAGATTCTACTTCTTCCAAGTTAAACCTAAAATTTTGCAGAACTTCTTGGGAGAAACCACCACCATTGCGACCATCAGCTAATGGGTCCCATCCATTTGAGTACTCGAGATTGATTAATGGAGAAGCGCTCTTCCGATAAACTTCCTTGACTTGATCAGTACTGAGTCTAGTATCTGAAGTGTCCAATGTGCTCCCAATCTTCTGTTTTCGGCGTCTGTACCAAGTGAAGGTAAGAAGCCCGCCAACCGCTAGACCCACAACCACAGCAATAGCAACAACGACGAGAGCAATTTGTGGGGATTTTGAAGAAGTTTCACAGTTGGTTTGGTTGCAATGAACACGAAAGTTGGCTGATTCTGGAATGTCTTTCGTAGAGAGATTCGATCCAGGCCCAAACGGCTCGGGTAGATTCGAGTTCGAATGAGTCGAAACAGTACAAGCACTCAAATAAGAAAACCCAACTCCACATAAAGCAGAGTTGTTCCCATACTGAAATCTTTCATTCAATCTCTTCAAAGCTTCAAAACCCCAACAAAATTCATATCAAATAAGGGACTTCAATTCTATCAAACAAGACTAAATAAGAATCGAAGAGTCTAAATTTACCTGGGGGTACATTGCCTGAGAGAGAATTATTTCGAACATCAAGAACTTCTAAAGGTGTAACATCAGCGAGTCTTACAGGAATGGATCCAAATAACTGGTTAAAGCTTAAATCTAATCTCATTAAGCTACCCAAATTACCTAAGCTTGCTGGAATCGCACCCGCTAACCGATTACTTTGAAGAGCAAGAACAGAAAGTTTCTTCAAAGATCCTATTTGAGTAGGTATACTTCCTGTTAACTGATTATAACAAAGCTGCAAAACTACCAAAAACAAAAAAACTAATGCAGATTAGGTATGAAGTTTGAACAAATCAAAAACCCTAAGTAATTGAATAAGTCAATAGGACATTATTGGGAGTACTTATTCAAGCATTCTCCATCAAGGAAAATATAAAGAGAAAAAGTGGGGGTTTTCTGGATGAATAATTAATGTTAACCAAAACAAAGCATTTAATGACTACTACTTGAGAATGGAAAATATCAGGAACAAAAACCCTAACTCCAAACCATGAATAGTCAATAAAAATGAGCTAGCAAGATCAAATCTTTGGGACTACCCATAAAAACCAAGCAAAACCCCCATTTATGATGAGAAAGGTTGAATCTTTTTCTCTCACTTCTAACATCAAATAGCCATATCTGCTTCACAAAGAGTTGCTTGGTAGACATATTTGAGAACCCTTTACTGGGTAAAACATGGATCTGAGTTGAAACCCTAAGTTTTCATTAGTTCTAAACTTAAAGTTTCAATTTTGCCCAGATTAATGAAAACCCAGATAAGAAAACAACCCAAAACATTCAAAGAAAACACAGAAATGTAGAGATTGAACAGGAAAAAAAAGTTATAATGTTTAGAACTAATTAACTAACCTTGAAGACCAGCCATGTTTCCAATCTCAGGTGGAATAATACCAGAAAGATTATTAACATTGAGATATAGATCAGAAAGTTCAGTTAGATTTGAGATCTCTTTGGGTATATCACCAGATAAAGAGTTATAATGTAAGTAAAGACCGGACAAACATTTTAACCTAGATACAGCTGCTGGTATTTTCCCTGATAAACCCTTTCCTTGTAATGAAATATTAGCTACTTTTCCATGTTCATTACAAGCAACACCTTCAAATACACCACTACAAGGATTACCATCAATAGTCCAAGAAGAAAGGAATCTGTTTTCTGGGTCTAAACTAGCTTTCATCTCCATTAAAGCTAGTAGTTCTGGATTTCCATAAACAGAACAAAATCTGATGAAAAAGAGTAGTACTAGAGTGAAGATTGAAGAAACAAAGAAACCCATTGCTTTGAATTTCTTTTAGCCAAACCAATTCTGAGAAGTTCACCACCAAGTGAAGAAATAGTCTCTTCCTAGAGAGTAACTGTTACTAGTATTTTTCACTTTCTCTCTCTCTCTCTCTCTAGATTTATTAGTCTTGGAGGAGGGGAAGGAAGACTAAAAACAGAGAGGACAGTGAGAATCAGACATATAGAGAGAGGAGACTGATTTCATTTTTGAACTACAATAAAGTACTATTAATTAATTAATTTAAGAAAGAAAGATAAGCCTTTCTCTCTCTCTCTCTAGTCTCTAGTTCTAGTCCCGGTGAATAGTTTTCATGCCCCAAAAATAGTGGGGTCCTAAACCTTTGAAATATCACATTCAAAACCCCGCCCTATTTCAACAATTTTGTTAGGATACCAAAATGAGTCCAAATATGAGTTTGGATTTTGTACTTCATTTTATTTAATTAGTTATTTATACTTTATTGTTTTAATAATTTTGTCACTTATTTGATTATTTGTAGGTGTGACACTATGGGGTACTGGATTGGGATTTTCACAAACATTCATAGACAAAATGTATAGACAAAATGTCTTGTAGACATTTGGGGTGATTTATTATAGACATAATGTCTTCATAGACATTTTCAAGACATTGAGTTTGTAGACAAAATATCTTTATAGACATTTCAAAACATTTGATCCATAGACAAAATGTAAATATTTGTGGACAGTGCTGGACATTTGGTTGTCATTTATTATTTTAATATTACTATTATTGTTTAATCACATGATATAATATTTTTTGTATGAACATTAAAAAATATATTTTTCGACTTTCATAGACATCTGTGAATATCTGCAGACATTGATGGACATTTAGTGGATATTTATTATTTTAATATTATTTTTATTCTTTAATCACATTAAATAATAAATTTTTACTAACATTTCAAAAAAAAATCGACTTCCGTAGAAATCTGTAAATATTTGTGGACATTGGTGGACATTTTGGTAGACATTTATTATTTTAATATTATTATTATTGTTTAATCACATGAAATATATATTTACATGAACATTTAAAAAATATATTTTTCGACTTTCGTAGACATTGGTGAATATTTGTGGACATTTTGGTAGACATTTATTATTTTAACATTAGAATTATTGTTTAATCACATGAAATAATATATTTGTATGAACATTTCAAATACTCCTATATATTTGTAATCACATGAAATAATATATTTGTATGAGAATTTAAAAAATATATTTTTCGACTTTCATAGATATCTGTAAATATTTGTGGACATTGATGGACATTTGTGGACATTTAAAAAATGTATTGCTTAAAAAGATATCTGAGTCGATGATACCTTTGTCCTTAAAACAATTTACACCCTGTATATTAGTACCGACAGTAATGATGTATGTCTCTCAAGATAAAACGGATTACCTATCAAGCTAAAGATGGTACCTCTTAGTGATGATAGTCTGACGAACTTTATAAGCAATACGAACTTTTGAACAATGATCCTTAAACTCTAATGGTTGAAAATGAATGCTAAAAAATGGATGATTAGTTTGCTGAATTCTCATGTTATTTATAGGGGCAACCGGGCAATGACAACACTTCGTATGGGTGCCTATAGACGAACGGATGTTTCCAACAACCACATTTGAAAACGAATGCCTCCAATCGCTCCTAGCGAAGTGCAAAGTGTGGGCGCATCTAAAGCGCCCTAAACGCCCACGCATGGGCGATCCGTGCACCAAGCGCCCTATACCCTAATGGCCTAATGCATGCTGCATGCACGATGCGTGCACCAAACGTCCCATCGTTTCAAAGAATCTATTATTTGTATGTGGGAAAAGTCTATATAAAGATGTAGAACTTTTCTTATTTATCCAATATGGTACTAATAATAAAACTACACGTTGTAGTTATCTTTATATATTCCACAAATAAATCAATGATAACTCATTTATATGATATTGGATTTTGACAAGTTTTATGTCTAAATTCAAGAGCTCGACGAGACGAATCTAATAGTCCATCCTGATCTGATTTGGACAACGTTTAGTTGCCCAAATTGACAAAAACACAGATCCGGTTTCTACAAAACTTAGTCAAGAGACATTTAAATTTTTGGTTAAAATTTCAGCTAAAGTGAATGTCCTTGGGCATCCTAAATCGTACCGGTTAATTGACTTTTGTCTCCTAATTTTTATCTCTCATCACCGTGACTTTCAACCATCATCACAATTTCTGACCACCGACTAGGCGACAATTTCTTCTAACTTATGAGTTCAAATAGTGGTCAAAGATTTAAAAAAAATTCAATATCAGAGCAAAATCAACATATTAATTACAACTAACTCAAACATAACTGGATTGATTAGAAGATTGAAACATGAATAGGTGGTAGGTGGTGGTATGAATGGCATTACTGAATAACTATGTCAGAGTGCAGAAGCAAAGACCCACTCACCCCCCTTCCTTTTTTTTATGCTTCCCAAACATCTTTAACGGTCCCAGACACCAAATTTGAAAGTTCAAATTTTAGTAACCAAACGAGTACAATTTTACAAATAATCCGTTTCAACCGACAAGACAGTTTAATTGAAACCCTCCACATTGAGAAGCTCCATTTTATCGAGTTCTACTAAAATAATATTTTATTTAGTTTTGGTAATGGCAAGACAAATAATAATGTTTATATACACACTCGTATACATATATAAATTTGTGATAGAGTTATATTGGTTGATTTGCTTTGTTTTTTGAACTAAAATTCCCATGTTATCCGTTGAATATTTGGGAGAAAAACTTTTTTTTCTACACATTAGACCTCTTTGCCTACCTCTAATTTCAAGCTTGAGGCAGATTTTGAATTTGGTGACTTCGAAATGTGAAAAAATGACGTGAAATTGACCCTATCTCCAATGTTTTTGAATTATGTAGAAAGTCGGAGATAGAGTGCAACACACGCTTGACACAATTAGGATTGTTGATAATCGAAGTAGGACACCCAACAAGTGGGAATCAAAAACTTACATTTGGATCTTCTATTATGAAAGATTTGGTTTACTTATATTAGTCTCCTTCATGTAGCAATTTAGACAACATAAAATAAGAATAAATCACAAATTAGTACTTCATTCATAATTGATTAGTTGAAATATAATGTTCTTCTGCCCAACTTTTTTGCAAAGACACTTTGCTTTGATGAACCAAAATCGTTGCTTTGATGAACCAAAATCGTGAGAGAAAGTGAAGAAAAGAAGATGCATGTCTAAAGAAAAGTGAGAAAAAAATTCAAATCTACAAAGTAGGTGGGGGTTTGGCAGGCCCTTTGCCATTGAAAATCAGTGACATTACTATCAAAAGTCACAATTATACTATTTTTTTTAAAGAAAATATTTTTTGTTGAAAAACCTAACACATTCATTACTTTGGATTTTAAGTTTTTTTCACTTGGATCCGAAACAGAGATAAGTATTAAATTTTCCTTTCTACAAAAAACAGTGACGTAACTAACATACGAGACTTAGTTCCATAGTACGAC
>BEHA01000612.1:1771376-1784166 GCA_002897215.1 Eschscholzia californica subsp. californica
GTCTCCTCGAGAAAGAGACTTACCCCTAGCCGGTAAGTCCCTCTCCCACTAAGGGACTCCGCAATCATTGAAGAGTTTACCTCATGATACATATATACCTTAAGTATCTAAATACGTTTTTGATCACCGAATTCGAATAAGAGAGCCGTCCCCCAATACCCATGGAAGGACCTGAACCTCATTCTCTTCGGTACCCTGTCATGCATCTAATGCGATCTTTCAAATTCAGTTTCATTCATTTATCAAAACCAATATTCATATTCAATTCATTATCTTATCAAACACGGAAGTGGAACAACCAAGAGTCATATCGCCACAAAGCAGAGGGATTCCCAATCAATGTCACCTCCCAGGCGAGCGGTCAGGGTGTACGGCCCTGAGCCTCGAGCTGGAGGCACGAGCACCAATGGCCAGCAAGTGAAGCACTCTACTCCCACAGGTCTCATGACTAGTGTCGCCCACCTCACCGGTCTCACACGGGTCACAACCGTGTCCACATGTCATCTTACCCTCAATGGCTATGTGCCCGTAGGTTGACATAATCCGCAGTCGGGTACATACAAGAAAATCCCCAGTAGTTCACAATCATCGTAAAATCAGTTCGAAAACATATCTCATATCGCATCAAAACATTTCAAGCATATTTAAGTTCATCACATAAATCGAGTTTCATGCTACCTATACTCTAGTTATAATGACGCATATATAACTATGGAATCTAGCATATTGATTATCTATAAAACCATGCTGGATAAAGGATTTAGAACCCCTACCTGGCGGTACTTCTGCTCCGCCGAAACCGTAGCATCATCGTCAACGATATGCTCCGGCTCCCCCCCTCTACCAATCCATAAATAAAAGAGATGAACATTAGGTTCTTCGATAAGAACCTTCATACGACAAAAACAATAATTAAAAGAAAACGATGAAATCTTTAAAACAATAGCAAAACCGCTAACTCACGAAGACTTCAACTATAACCGAATATCGATCCATCGTCTAACTTCATAACCATGCCCTCGGGGTCGATCAATCACTGTTTGAACTGACTTATAACCTTAAAATTTAGTCATTAGATGTATTTCCCAAAATCCAAGTGAATCGCCTTTGAAGTTTGCAAAAATACGAACAACAAAGCAGAATTTTTCCTAACTGCGCACTGTTCGATAAAACAGTCATAATTCTTTCGTCCGATATCGAAATGACTTGTACCATACCTTTTCGGAAAGCTAACAACCTAAGCTACGACTTTCGTGTTTCAGGAAAACACATCCGAGTACTGTACAAAGCCAGATTATCTGACAACAGTAGACTGAATTTCAGTCTCCCGAATCGTTGTTCGATCGATAAATTATATCACATAATCTCTCTAAAGTTTCTTTTATATCAAAATTGTATAATTCTCAACTAGATAAACCCTAAAACAACATGAATCATCAAAATCCCCAAATTCCATAAACCTTAAACCCTAGAATTAAGAGTTTTGACATGAAATCATCTAATTGGTTAATTAAATCACCAAAGTTGTTGAATTCTTACCTTGATTTAGATGGATATCATAAGAAAGACTTTCATTTGTTGAATCTCTTTCCAATTTCTATGAAATTCAAAACCAATTACTCCATTAAACCCAAACTTATAAAACTATAATACTTTAGAGAGAGATAAATGAAAGTTCTTATGAATAAACCATTATGATCACTTACCTCCAAAGACAATCAAATTTCCCCCTCAAAAACCACCAAAATTCTCTTCAATCCAATTTCCCAAAAATGAAACCCTAGGTTCAGTCGAGCTGAGAAGATAAGGAAGAAATCTGAATTTTGGTTTCTTCTATTAAATCTGACGAATTTACAGTTTGGTCCCTGGTTTTGGCATGTTCGCAAAATACCCCCTAAATTGTCCTCTTTGCTGATTTGGCCCCTCTTTCGACTTGACCCAAATGTCAAATAGTCCCCCAACTAACCTAAAAACACGGGATGTTACAACTATGATGAAATTTTGGTTTGATTTTGTTTCTTCGCTTTTTGTTCGTTTTGTTGGTTGTTCCTGTTTATTGTGTTCAACCGACAGGTGTTCCTGTTTATTATTCGTTTGGTATGATTTTGTTTCTATATTTGAATAATTTTTCGTGCATAATTTGTATGTTATCTAAATATCCTTTAGAAAGGCTTAGGGTTCCTGTGATAGGGGAATGCTACAATCGTAGAAAGTTTGACTTCAAGTTTTACTCGATGCACCGATGACACACTTTGCACCTTCGATTTTTTTTTTTTAACATTGAGATTTTCATGTAGCTGATGAAAGTATGTCATGAAGGTACTACAACACAACTTCCAAGTCAAATTCTGAGTAGAGGCAATTCTTTTGTCTTCTAAGCCAGGTCTAAAATCTTGATTGAGGTTTAAATTGATACATTTTAGATATCAGAATGTTTGTTTTTGTATGTGACTTGTAATGTCGGACTCTTGTTTGATTTAGGTTAATTTAGAGTCCATTTGAATTGGACAATTCCAGTTCAGGCGAGTCATATTCCAATCGACGTATTTCTCTCGGTCAGATCGACCTTACTTGAATGCCAGCCATGAATTCTTTCTGCAACTTCAATTGTTAATCATGTCTAGGATGAAAGCAACTAGGAATTGGTAATAGTGTTGATAAGTTTTTCCTTCATTAATGTTCTTTCTGGTTAAAAGAGGATTATGAAAGTTCTTACTTTTTATTCCTTTTGTGCAGTGAATCTACCACAGCCAGCACTCTTGTGGCCTAAGGAGATCATATTCAGAAGATTGAAAGCATTACTTCTCTTTTAGCTAGACTACTACTTTAGATTGAGAGATCAGATTATATCATTTTTCTAGATGGGTTTTTTTTTCAGATCAAGAACTTATTTTGGAATGGATGAAGGAATGAGTTTGTTTTATCAAGTTTCTTAATATTTTATTTTTCAATAGAAAGTTACCAATTCTAGTGGGTGGGGAAATATAGTTTCGGTTGGGGGCATACACACTTAAGTTAATTTTCATCTTTCACCTCCACCTTTGACTACCTCAGACCACTACTTTACCACTTCCGGCCCTAAACGAAACGACGAAAATGTTAAATCTTCAACTGTGAAATCTTCAGTGGTTTCACCTAAATCTGTTACTTGGAGCCCTGAATTGGCTACTGAATCGCAACCTTCTGTTTCTGTAAATACTGCTAATACTTTGCCTCCTGAATCTAATCCTTATGTTACTCCTGCTACTTCTATTCCACCTTCCAACGCCAAGAGTAAGTTCTCTCCTTCTCTTTCTATCTAATTAGGGTTTTGTTTTTTGAGTTAGATTGACTTATTATAGTTCTTGATTTGAAATTGATTAGGGGATTTTGATTTAATTGATTGGATTGATTTGTGAAGTTTGAAATTTGGGTTTTGTATCAGATACTGTGAATACTGTGAAAGATGTGCTTGGAAGATGGGGAAAGAAAGTTGGGGAGACAACTAAGAGAGCTGAAGATCTAGCTGAAAATGTTTGGCAACACTGTAAGTTACTGAAACCTAATCAATAATTGTTATGTGCATATTGAAAATTAAGGGTATTGTTTGGGTTTGAAAGTGTCAAAGCAACTTTTGTAAGGTTGTATTAGAAAATGTGTTAGTTGGTTGACCTGGTAAGAATTATTTGCTCAAAATCTAAGCAGTTTCCAAGCCGACCCTAAATCCCGTTGTCCGGACTGATTCTGTTGAGGTAATGCGACAGAGTTTCAGTTTAATATACATACAA
Organism: Eschscholzia californica subsp. californica; assembly: GCA_002897215.1. Lineage (NCBI taxonomy): Eukaryota > Viridiplantae > Streptophyta > Magnoliopsida > Ranunculales > Papaveraceae > Eschscholzia > Eschscholzia californica. Next base: position 1,775,144 of record BEHA01000612.1, read on the forward strand.
ACTCTTTCGTTGTGTTTTTCTTTTGGCAAAAATTGTTTCTGAATATGCTCCAAGCAACTCCGTCTTTGTACCCGAGGCCGAGGACGCATATCAATGGGTTCTAATTTTAAGTTTGTGAACATCCGACTCAAAACAAGTTTGCAATGAGTGGAGAAGTCATAGATATTATAGTGTTGTCATGAGCTTCCCTTGGTTCATATGGGCCTAAGTCTGTTCCTACACAATCTATGCTGCGTTCTTTAAGCCTATTACGTTGTTGGAAGAAGTGAATATGTGTCGCCATTGGGCCAATCATGTGTGGACTTAACTCATATACCATATTAAGTTTGTGTACATTCTACTCAAAACCAATTGGCATTTGGCAATGAGTGGAAAGGTCCAACATATTATATTGTAAATCATGAGACTTCCTTGGTCAATGTGGGACAATTCTCATATTGATTTTCTTGTTACTTAAGCTTGTCGGGTAAAACAATGTTCACCTTTCATTTTGCTTTTCCGGCTCATTGTTTCCCGTGCTATGAAGAAATTTGAACTAAAACTTTTTACAGTGAATTGATAGTAATTGTGTCAATTATCTTCTTTTGTATCAGTGAAAACAGGTCCTAGTGTTGCTGATGCGGCGCTAGGACGGATTGCTCAGGGAACAAAAGTTCTAGCAGAAGGTGGTTATGAGAAAATCTTCAGGCAAACTTTTGAGACAGTTCCAGATGAGCAACTTCAAAGGACATATGCATGTTATCTGTCAACTTCTGCTGGTCCAGTTATGGGTATTTTATATCTGTCAACAGCTAAACTTGCATTTGTAAGTGACACTCCACTCTCATACCAAGTTGGAGAGAAGCCTGAATGGAGCTATTACAAGGTATTATACTACTATGCTGTTAAGTGTACTTGCTTATGCATTGTCTTGTACTTGAAAGTTTGATATAATCAGCTTTGTGCCTTCTTACTTGAGTCCCATTCACAGACGTGAAAAAGATTAATTGTAGTCCAAGGTTGATCTCTCCTCATTAAAAGACCACTATTTAGGCTGTTTAACAACTTACCCCACCTTGTTTGATCACATAGATTGTGGCTGTACGAATTGTTACTACGCAGATGAAATTAGTCACCAATAGCCAATATAAATATATAAAATGTTTACTTCCATCGATTCGCTTAATATATATGAATGCACACTTCTGGTTCTTAAGCATCAACTTAGTTACCCATTAGCCATTTGTAATTCCTCTCTGAAAGTTAAAATGCTAACTTCATGGGTTCAATTAGCAGAAAAACACGCATGCTCGCGCACGTACACACACTATATGTAACTAAGTATACCCGTTGTGCACTTGTGCTAACACGTGCAAATACACACACACTCGCATACACTCTCTTATGGATACTACTGTCCATATTTATTTATAATTTATATGTACAATAATACAAATATATGTATATACTGCTTATTCTCAGTCATCTACTATGATTACAACGTACTCTTTTGTACTGCATGACTGATTCATCAGAGGAACCAAAGGGAATATAATTGTAGTACATGATCCATTTTATAATATAGTTAAGCTATATGTTTTCACTAGAGTAGATACCGTTTCCATCAAGTACTTACATTATTAGTTTCTTACTATAATTCTACTGCTGATATAAACAGGTGGTTCTCCCATTGCATCAACTTAAAGCAGTTAATCCATCAACAAGCCAAGGTAAACGTCCCGAAAAATACATCCAAATTATCTCAGTCGACAACCATGAGTTCTGGTTCATGGCGTTTGTAAACTATGACAATGCCGTAAAACACCTGCAGGAAGCTCTGCATTCTCAAAATTCATCACCAGTATAAACTCTTGTTGATTTCTTCTGTTCGAAAATTTCATCTTCTTAAAATATGAACTTCATGTTGTAGCGGATTTCATGAATATGATTTTATCTCGTGCCAAATGATATTCGATTTGTAAGGTGTGCTTGGTATTCCTATATCTTTGAACCTAAAGAGTGTAGATTATTTTATTGTTTGGATAGTATGGTTGTAATTCAAAATGAACTCATAGTTCTTGCTGATAATCAGATTTTTAATGTATTGACATCTCAATTTGATTTAGGGTTGTTGTTTTTAGTATCTCATTATTTTTTTAGTAATGTAAATGTTGCCTATTCATATGGAATATAGTTGAAGAGCAGAAAAAGAAGCACATTGACCAGGAAGATGAAGGATTTTAATGGAGGTCACTCTTCATTCTCTTTATCTATAGGCGCCCAAACCAGAATCAACCCTTGAAGAAGGTGAAGTCAGGGAGATTTACACCAAGAAAGGGACTTCAAAGAGAGAATTAAGAATATTTAAGAGACAAATAGAATTTGGCTCAAGCAAGAGTAGCAAAAACTTTTTTTTGGGTCAGGCAAACCGAAGAACCCGCGAGTCTATTAGATCCGTTGGTTTGCTGAATTCTGTGACCATGTTTGGCACGCCCGAAATGAATAAGATTACCAGGTATTAACAACTCGGTAGTAAAATTATTTGGTTAAAAATTTCAACAAAGGGAATAAGATTCTTCATGGGACCTCAAGAAACCCCGCGGCAGTGTCCAAAGCGTGACAGAGCAGGTCAAATTGAAGAACTTGTGGAGATAGGTTTGTGAAGACGGTGCCCAAAGCGTGACAGATAGGTCAAACTGAGGAACTTGTGGAGATAGGCTCACAAAGACAGTGTCGAAAGCGTGAAAGAGTAAGTAAAATTGAGGAACATGTGTTGTGGAGATAGGTTTTCACTCCGTAAACTGAATGGCTCACCTAGCAACTCCATATTTGAGTGAAGGAACAGCAACCATTGGGATCCGATATCCGGAGGAAATTTCTCGTCCTCATGGACATGGAATAGTCTTTTAAGGTTGTACATTGTTGTTGTTTTTCTTCGCTATTATCATGTGAAAATGAGAACATTGTGGATACCACATCAAAGGAATAACTATTGAGAGGAACCCACACCACAAGATATGTCACATTACAATTTTGGATTTCCTTGTTTGAGTGGGAGAGTTTGGAGTACCCTTTCAAATGTTGCATACTAGGAGGTAAGAATAAAGTAGGAAAAAGAAGTGAAGTTGTTGGTTATTGGGTAGTAGGGACCCCTCTAGAGGGTGATGTTGGTGGGTCAAATAGAGATGTATGTTGTTCAAAATCCACACATGTATTGTTTGGTCATTAAAAGCCAACCCTAAGAAATAAGAATCATGAAGAAAGAAAAAAAACAAAGGGGGTATGATATGGGAGAGAAAGGCTGTCAAAGAATAGAAATGGGAAATCAGGGTTGATCTACTTTTCTCTTGTATTGTCACATCTCACCCATCATGCTCCCCACAAACCCCACCTTCTCTCTATGCTTTACTTATCACCTTATAAAATGGAGGGAAATAATCATCTCATATTCCAAATTTGATTGAGAAATGATATAGGTATTTCTAACTATATATTTAATTTTCCTCAAAAAAAAAAAACTATATAGTTAATTTAATAGTTCTTACAAAAAAAAATTAATTATTATATCGCGTAATATGATTATCTTGTGCATTTGAAAGTGCTGAAAATGAAACAAAAAAGACATAATTTAGTCTGAATTTACATTTGGACTCGATCATAATAGTACACAATTGTAGCGATTCAACCGGTACAAGTTGCCCTCATTTACTTATTTGCACTACTCAAATTTAATAAATATTGTGATATGTACTCAATTATAAATTCTCACTTGCAAGCAAATAACAATTATTGGGACTAATTAAGTTTTCTTTAGGCCATTGATGTTTATAAAGCTCTTACTTTAGAGATCTATACTTTGGTGTTACACAAACAAATTTCTCACAAACAAATTTCTCCTAATGGAACACTCATCAATTCTTCTAAAAGGCATATCTATCTACAAGATTAACAAAACACCCCCACAACAAAAAAAGTGTGTGGTCATCTTCGCTAGTCACCCTCCTTTACGCTCTTCTTCGTCGACCTTATCATTTATGTTTCTCCATTTTCCCTTTGCGTTCGTCTTTTCTCCTCTCGCATCTTTTTGTCAGGACGATGAAAGGGTTTCCTTCGTCTAGAAACAAAACGACGGAAAACCTCTATCTTGTTTGTAGATTTAGGAGGAACCTTTGGTCAAGTTTTTGGAACTCGCCAAAAAGGACAACTGAAAAAGTGACGGAGGAAGGGGAATAGAGGGAGGAGACTGAAGAGGAACAAACTAGAAAGTGAAGCCGGCAAAAAAGAAGGTGGTTAAAAAATGAACGTAAAATTTAAGAATTCCTTTACGGTCCTTTCCATTTGTGGTTGATCTTGTGAGAATAGTCCCGTTGCGAGAATACAATATATCAACAAAAAATATAATGTTTAGGTCTTCTCTATTCATCGTCAATTGATTGAGTTAGACGATCACAAACTTAACAGATCTTTGCAACTCACCTATAGGTCCTTAAATTAACTAGCAATAATATTACCAACAGTCCTTTAGCGGACGATTTTGTCGGCATCAAGAGTAAGTAATGCGTGACGATTTTTCTAGTTGCGGACGGTTTATTGCCATCGGTGGCACTAACCTTGATTTTTGTAGCCTAACCCACTCCATTCTCCATAAATACCATACCAGTGGCCATTGATTTGATCAATCATTCTTGAGAGATAAAGAGATGCATGAAGTCATTATAGAGATGATGAGTCAGAAACAGTAAAAATATATATAAAAGGAAGGAAGCCATTTTCGATGGATTTCACTTCCAGCATTAAGTAATCTACTACTAATCACTTCGGAGGAGGCATAGGAGTGATATTCGTCAATTATATACTACCTCAAACATATCAAGAATTAATTACTATCTATTTTTATCAAAAATTAAGTGTAAGTAAGCAATTCTATGAACCTACAAGGAAAAAAATGTTAAGAAACAACATACCCAACCAAAAGCCCTAGCAGATCTCAGTAATGCACCCAAGTTTCCAGGATCCTGCATTTTGTTAGGAATTAGTTCGTCAGAAACAAACCCTAAAAATTCCCACAAATCGGCCAAGCTTCAATTACTCGAGCTAGTGGTTTCTGAATGAAAAGCGCCAGAGGGCAAATGAGCTAGCGGTTATACTTTTTAGTTCTTATTGGACAACACCAGGCAACCCCTGTGTGGGGTATCGCTCCCTAAAGTCCTCTCTTGAAATAGCTATGAATTCGACTCTCGAGTTACTGGCGAGGTAATACGAAGTTACTCATAAGTTTGTCAACCCACGGAAAGGAACTAGGATTTGTTTAGGTAGACTACCACACCAATAGTGAAAGAGTTCGGAAAGAAAAACTGAAACAATATGAGATGAAAAACCTTATCAAGAAATGTCAAATACCTGTATTCCATCAAGGACCAGAATTCGATGTGGGGAGGGGAAAAAACTACGGACATTCACCTCTCCTTTGCTGTCCTCTAAATTACAGAATCGAGTAGGAATTTTCATTAGTGCAATTGCTTCAATGGAATCAACTGATTGAATTCCAGCAAGTTTTTTCATTACAGCTGAACTCACACGAACAACTCGCGTAGATGAGTAGGACAAGTCTCTGGGAACCTCGGCACCATCATTTAGAAGTAAACAGTCCACCATAGCAGGTTTTCCTTCTAAAAATTCTTGATAATTGGTTATTTCCCTGCATAAATCATTGCCAATGGCATTCTATCTTTAATTGATTCACCTTAATAATTTTGTCTATTCAGAAAGAAAAAAAAAATTAACCGTTTCATTAACTTGATCAAACCCAAACTTGAGAAGCTTCCAAAAAAGGTAGCAAGGCAACTTAACATTGATCGAGAACTACAGTTGAACACTACGAGACTTGAACGTCCTACAGGATTAAGGAATTTAGTACATGGTTCGCAGACTGTACCATCTCACATCGCTTGGAAGACTGTCCAGCGACTGGGCAACAAGTGAGAGCACGAGCTTAGTAAGTGAGGGAGGACTGTTCGCGTGCTCTTACTGCCTTCGTCAAAAAACAAAACCCTCTACTAATTCGTCTTGTGCATGATTTGCAGAAGTGGGGACGATATCGATAACTACTAAGATTTGTGTCTTTATACAGACTCAACAAGCCTATAGTGAGCTCATAAAGCCTATACTAATAAGTGTGAAGAACTATTTGTGGGCTATTAGTGCCTCTACGGCTCTGCCGAAACCAAAACCCTGTACTAAGAAGACCTGGACGTGACTTGCTAAAGTGAGGACAATATTAATAAGTGCTAGGATTTAGGTCGTTATACAGACTCAACAAGCATATAGTGACCTCAGTACACTCAAATTGCTTGACAATGTAATAGTATAGTCTGAAGAGATGCTCTAGTAATGAAGCTCAGCCGAGTATTCCTCCAAATAAAGTCAACTACTAAATCACAAAATGAAATAAGAAAATCGAGGAAATTTCTTCTTAATTGAAAAGTAGTTTTACTTTCATGAACAAAAAACAAACACCGATTGCCAACTAACTATAAAACAAGAACTCTATGACCAAATAATGGTTTTTATCCTAAACCCTTTTTCATAAAACCCTAGTAAAACAATAAGGCATCTGAAATTTAGAGTTTAAACATTCTAAAACCAAAACCGAACCCCTAATTCCTTGAGAACTAGTTTTACCTTCATGAACAAGGAACAAACTCTGAGAGCCAATTAAGATAAGAGACAAATGAAATTTGGGTAAGTTATCAAACCCAATAAATTGATAAACTGTAATTCAATTTGGGGTTTTCCCAATTACAGAAGCTAACAAATAAACAACAAAGACCCAGAACAAACCAAAATAGAAAAATCAACCCAACCCATCTAAGATAAGAGAAAAGGGAAATTAGGGTGAGTTATCAAACCTTATAGGGTTAATACCGACAACAAGAACAGAAGAATGAGAGTGACGATAAGAAGAGTTATTCCGGAGCTTCAAGCAGTGTTTGACAAATGGGTTAGTAGGACTGGTAACAAATTCAACATGAGAAGGTAAAGAAATCATCATTGAAGAACAAGAAAGAACAACACAAGCATCCTTTCTTCTTCTTCTTCTTCTGATGGTGGGATTGAGATTCGAAAGTTTGTTTCTTTCATGTAAGAATGGAAATTGAGGGCTAAGTATAAGTGAAGAAGAATATATGGGCATCTTTGATTTGTTTGCAAAATTGAAATTTTGAATGTTCTTTTGGTTGTTCTTTATGTTTTGTTAGTGCTGGCTGGGCAATTGGGTGGATCCGGACATTGGGGGACATTCTGCGTATGTTCGTGTTATTGGTTTGGGACATTTCAAATGTCTCCAAATGTCGGTGTTATTCATTTGGGACATTTCAAATGTCTTGAAATGTCTGTGTTATTCGTAACATTTCAAAATAAATTGGTTTTAGAGACACTTGCAGACATTTTAGTGTAAATTTGGAGAGCTTTTGGAGAGAAAATGTTTCTCAAAATACGGAAGACACTGGATGACATTTCAGTAAGGAAGATAATAAAAATAATAATTATCATCAAATTAGATTAATATTAATATATAAATATTAATTATTATAACACTCTATTATAATAATAATGATATTATTATCATATAACTATATTATACAATTATTATATTATATTATATTATATTATATTATATTATAATAAATATTTATCAATTGTCCATCAATGTCCACAGATGTCTACGAAAGTCGAAAAAATATATATTTGAAATATTAATTAAATTTTTTGTATTTCATATGATAAGACAATAATAAGATTAAAATAATAAATATCAACTAAATGTCTATCAATGTTTACAGATATTCGCAGATGTCTATGAAAGTCGAAAAATATATTTTTGAAATAGTAGTACAAATATATTATTTCATATGATTAGGCAATAATGATAATATTAAAATAATAAATGTCCATCAATGTCCTCGGATATCCACAGATGTCTACAAAAGTCGAAAAATATATTCTAGAAATATTAGCAAAAATATATTATTTCATGTGATTAGACAATAATGATAATATTAAAATAATAAATATCCATGAATTGTCCATCAATGTCCTCCGATATCCACAGATGTCCACAAAAGTCGAAAATATATTCTTGAAATAGTAGTACAAATACATTATTTCATATGGTCAGACAATAATGATAATATTAAAATAATAAATGTTTACCAATTATCCTTCATTTATGAGATAATAATCATAACAATAAGGGAGAATTACTGAAACCCCCGACTTTTGATAATGCGTTTACTGAAACCCCCGACTTTTATTAGTAATTACTGAAACCCCCGACTTCCGTTAGATTTAACGGTGTGATGTTGTTAGAGGGAGAGAAATGACCAAAAGGCCATTTACTAAAATCGGACATGCGGAGGGTTCATAAAACGCGGGCGCCTTACACACAATACCAGGGCGCTTATATCAAAAGTCTTTCTTCTCCCTTGCCGGCGTCGCCATAGAAACCAGGTATTCTCCCTCTCTCTCTCGTTATTAAAACTTTATAAACATGATCACTAACGATTCTGTCAAGGTAGTTGTAAAGGAGGCAGTTGATTTAGCAATTTTTGTACCACCACAACATAAATCCTAGTTCAGGAACTAGGGTTTTCGTTACCTGCATTTGGACCACCTTGATCGCCAACATCAGAATTCCAATCCTGCATAAAGGGCTAGGGTCGTATGCATTCTAAAGGGTATATTCTTCAATCTTCTCTCTAATTCCTTCTTGATTTACAGATCTTATGGTTTTTTTTCTTATCATATGGATTAGCTTACCTCTGTAAAACTAATTTCCCCGTTTTTCCATCTGCATCGATCTGTTTAGGTTGAGGATACTATCTTTAAGTTAGCAAACAAGGGTTTACAGAGAGTGCTGTGGCAAACATCTGCATCGATTTGCTTAGTAATTGGTCATTTGATTTTCAGTAGTTCTAAAAGATGAATTTTCGATTAAGAAGGGCTCATAGCTGAAATCCCTGACGATATTTACCATCTCATCGAGA
>BEHA01000612.1:1808296-1825842 GCA_002897215.1 Eschscholzia californica subsp. californica
TCTAAGTGGTATTTAAGAGTATAAGAATAGTTAATGAAATCTAATTTTAACTTTTCATTTAGGTATTATTTAATTGTAAATTAGGTGGTTTGGCCCGATACCGTCCGACCGATACCGGTGAGTCCCGACCAGTCTCTCGGTCACAAGCGGGATTTGGTCAATGGAAATGTTGATTTTGACCGGACCGGACCGACCGAGTAAATAGGCGAACATTGATTTTGAGTGCCCGACCGAGACCGACCGATGAAGTTAAGGCCCGCGGTCGTCCCGACCGGACCGATTCCCACCCCTATCTCTAATAATCATACTAAAATTGGGACTTCCTAAAACTACTCTCTATGGAAGTCTCCACGCCGGTTGCCCCTGCATCAGCATCCCCTTCTCCCAAGAGGTTCGTCCCGAACCGTTTTTGAAGAGAATGTAGTTCCTCGGATCCATCTTCAATTGGTAATAACGTCACGATCTTCTTCTTCCACTGAAATTCATAAACATTCAAACGACCACGGTAAGTGGGATCAACATCAGATTGCCATGGTCGTCCCAATATGATGTGGCATAAATCCATGTCTGTGACATCACAATTAACTGTAGACAAATAAGAAGAACCAATAGAAAGATTAATAGTACACATGTGATCAACCCGTGTAGTAGTACCCGACTGAATCCAAGCGGTTTTATACGGGTTTGACTTAATCATTGTAGTAATACCCAAGAAATTGACAAGCTTTGTAGAAATTAAATTCTCTACACAACCATTGTCAATCACAATAGTACACACTTTATTCAGTAATGTTCCCCGTGTAATGAACAAATTCTTTCGTTGAGATAAATTCCTCCCGAAAGGTGTAAAAAGAACTCTCCGAGTGAGTAACATAACCCGATCACCGTTGTCTGGAATAGTGTTAATACGTTCCAATTGATCTTCATCTGAATCTGATTTCTTTTCTATAATATTTGCTTTACCGCGAGAGGGGCAAGCATTAGAATAGTGTCCTGTTTCAAAACAACGATAACACTTAACTGGTGGAGGTTTTTTATAAGGATTATCGGCTATTGATTTAGTACCGTCCTCCGCTTGTTTTGATTGATCTAATTCATCCGGTAGAGTTCGAACTGCTTGACTTCTCGTACTGTGTCCCCGGAAGATGGAACGTGAATCTGATTCAAAAGACCGAGCTACACTGATACATTCAGAAACCGAATTAAAAGACCTTAAATTAACCAAATCTTTAATATCATTCCGAAGTCCGTCTTTGAATTTTTCTACTTTCATTGACTCTGAATCTGGGAGATTAAGTCTTGTAATTAGTCGTTGGAATTCCGAAGCATATTCCTCAACTGAACGTCTTCCTTGACGGCAACGTAAATAATCAACACACAATTGGTTCTCATAATCCGGAGGGAGGAAACGTGAGAACATTAATGGTTTCAATTCTAACCAGGAAGAAATAGGAGGTAGGTGTAATAAACGACGATTTTCGGATTCCTGTTTCCACCAAGTAAGAGCAGTTTTAGATAAATAACCAGTAACACAACGTACCTGTTCAGGACCTTCTACTTGCATAACATCAAAAAAAATCTCGAGTCGTGAGACGTAATCCAAGAAATCTTCAATATTTATCGAACCATCATATGATGGTACTTCCATTCGAATACGGTATGATGAACTAGGGTTTGGACATTCAGTTTCGGTTGGTGGAGTGTGGGGTTCACGTTCGGTTTGAGTGGGTTGGACAACCAAGGGTGGTCGTTGGAGTAGGTTGATTGGACGGTTGATAGGTGTGGTAGGTTCTCGGGTTTGTGTATGGGTGAAGTTGTGTTCTCGGTTTCGGTTTAATGGGTGGAGTTGGTCTCGGTGACGTGGGTGTGTGGTGTGGTCGGGTTGTAGAGGAAGGGTGATGGTCGTCTCGGTTTCATGTGGACGGCGGTGGTGTAGAGGTGGTGTAACCGGATCATGAACCGTGGGGGTGTATCGTGGTTCATTTTGGAGGTTGTGGTGGGTGTGATGGGGTTGGTATTGTGAGTGGGTTTCGGTTTGGTTGGTAGGGTTTGGAGTGTATCGGGTATACGGGTAAAGAAGACGGGGGTCTTGGTAGGTTGTAATGGTTCCTAAAGGGGTGATTGGTTGGGGTTGGTTGGTAATGTTTCGGTTGTTGGTTTGGGAGTTGGTGAGGTGATGGTGGTCGGCTGAGAAGTGGGTTTCGTGTGGTGGTCGATGTGGTGTTGTAGTTGGCTCGGGGAAGGAGAAAGATGGTGGTGTTGACGTGTGGGTATAGGAGGGGTACGTAGGTGTTTGGAAAAGTGTGTTTTGTGAATAAGATGTGATGAAGGGTGGTGTGATAACCGGAGGGGGGTTGCTAATGGTGTGACCGAAGAGTGGTGTCGTGGGCTCGGGAGGAAAACCGAGATGTGGAAATCGGGTGGTGTTGGTGGTAGTCGGTAGTTGTGAGGGTTGTTGAGGTGTGATAGTGGTGGGAGGTGGAGTTTGGTTTTTACACATACCTTCGAGTTGTTTGGAGATGATGTTGATGGAGTCGTTGAGTTGATCGAATCGTTGATCGATTTTATTAAATTTTTCTGTTGTTTCCTTCTTGTACTCATTGAAACCTTCTTCCAACTTTTTACCTGCAGATAGCCCTTCTTTAATGTTGTCCCATTCGGTTGAAAAGGTTGGTGTTTTCTCCTTAGTTGGTGTAGCGGTGATAGTAGTATTAACCATGGTGATAAAAGTGAAGAAGAAAGAAAAAAAATTATGGCTCTAGATACCACTTGATGTAGAAACGCAGCGGAATTAAAAGAGATGAATAAACTAAATAAGTATGATAAAAATAAAGATTAAATAACTCTAAATACTCAACTTTATTAAAACTTCAAAGGGGTTTTTCTCTCAATCTAAGAATAATGGACTAACTAGATATCCTTTTATAGGATTCTGGACTTTCCTAGATAGACTTGAATTAGACTCTCCTAAATAATTAAAATACTGCAACTGCCTAAATAACTAGACTCAAATCTGGACCTTTCCAATTATTGGAAATACTAAAATAACATAATTTCCTAAACCTAAATTCTCTAATAATCATACTAAAATTGGGACTTCCTAAAACTACTCTCTATGGCCGGTTGGCCCATGACCGGGTTCGGTCATGGAAAAAGTCTCCACGCCGGGTGCCCCTGCATCACAACGGTAGATCTTCAAACGATATAGCTGCATGGTATATTTGGGAATTTCGCCTGGCTTAGAGCATCTCCAAACGTGCTCTATTTCTTCATAAATAGAGATTTTGGAGCTCCAAAGGCTCCTCTACTTCTCTATAATGTAGAGAATTTCTTTATATTATAGAGCTGATTTGACATAATAGATTTTTGGTCCTTGGTTGTCATACAATTTATACTTGAGTCCTTAATATTTTTTATGAATTAACACTCGTGTCTTATTACTTTTGTATTCTAGTAAACTTATAATACTATTTAATTAATTATATAATTATAAATGACCATAATTAAAATTTTATTAATAAACATAAAACACGTAACAAAATACAAAATTAGATAATAAATAAGATCATATAGAAGTGGTCGATACGGAAGTGGTGATTATAAAGGTGGTGGACATCAAATTGGTAGATACGGAAGTGGTGGATACGGAGGTGGGTATGGAGGTGTAGACGAAGGTGGGTATGGAGGTGTAGACGGAGGCGAATCTAGAAGTGGAGGCGAAGGTGGAGACTTAGCGGAGTACTAAATAATTTTACGAGAGTAGTTACGTAACAATATTAGTTTATATTTTCGTAATTTGTAGTAATGTACGCATTGTAATATCTCTAATATTATATGTATTTTTTAATATAATGCTTTTATATATAATCTATATTAATTATATTTAATTTATCAAATTTTAGAAGTTATAAGTAATAAAAATAATAAGTTATGAATTTAAAACTAATAAAATAACAAAGATGCCAAGACTTGAATAGTGTTTTGCGTTTGGAGTGAAACTCTATTTAAGGAGTGAAAATATAGAGATTATGCCAATATAGAGGTTGGACGTTTGGAGATGCTTAAAGTCTTAACAAACTTAGGTTCTGTTTGCCTGTTTGGTTACAAAAATTATTAAGTCCAGATCCCAAAATAAGTCTGAAGTCTTCTTGTGACTAACTATAGTAACATAAGATGAGAACATTTCACATACGAATTCAGATTTAGAACCGTTTCGAACACAAAACCATGATAAGAACATTTGACACTCTTTATCTTTTATACATGAGTTGAGTTAGTTTTTCTTTCCCATTAAAGGGTAGGTAAAATAGAAGCAACATTTCATCCCTACTACGTTCTAAAGTTTACTCTCTTCACTATATGGAACTCTATAGCTCTTGCTGGATCTACAAGAAAGCCCGAAGGACCCGTCCGCCATCTACCGCCAGGGTCTCTTTGCACTTATATCTACGCTTACCATATGGAGTGTTTGCTCCCGAGACCATTGCACGTTAAGATCAAACCCTTATGTCTGTTTAGGTATTCCTGCAAAAAATAAAATAAAAGGATCAATGGATAAGTTATGATCAACACTGAATAAGCTTATAAAGAGATCTGTATCCATAAAACTTGAAGAGGTGGGAAGTATCTACTCACGATGATATTACAATCGTATACGTACAACATTCCTTTCCTGTCATATTCACTCCTTTTGCTAGGATCACTTAGAACTGTGACACAACCGTACCAAGTCAGATATGACAAGTGTTTACGAACGGGCCGTGCAACGCCAGAGCCGGCCCCGGACGAATCGTAATGGACTGGAGTACTGGACCTTCCAAGGGGTTGGCATCGCCCGTATAACCTCTATATATGAAGGTACAAGTATGCCTGTTAAAATCATACGATCCTACTAGGTTTTATTCTGCATCTTAAATTATTTCATTAACAAGGAGAATTAGAACCTAAGTACTTGGGCTCGAGACTAGCTCGGTCAGGCCAGATCTGTGAGTCGAGTGACTCAGAAGTCAATCAGCCAAAGTAGGTCAATGTGTTACTATATTCGACAATGGCAGGCGAGAGTCGGGATACTAGAACAAATGCGGACCTGTGTAAGCTTCGTTAATCTCTTGAAATCTTGAAGTTGCACCATCGTGATCTTTTCGCTTATCCGGATGCCATTTCTGCTTATAAGCATATAATAAACCACGAAAAAGACTTTAATTATAAGCTAACATACAAGTGGGCCTAGTATTACAAAAACATAGTTATAATAACAGGTCTTGATTGGGTAATTCATAGTTCTGATACCACCAAATGTAAACGAACATGATTTGTCACATCTATAACCCAAGCCTTCAACAACATCGAAGAAACTATACCTCAGAAGTGAGTCAAGGAAGTGATGCCTAAGAGAACTATTGAACTATAAATTTAAAATACGGACCAGTGCAAGACGGATATAGTTGGATCTGATTGTGTCTTCCGAAGCATCATAGTCAACTTCTAATATTTTGTAGTAATCCTGCACGAGTATTTCACACTGTTAGTTATTCGAACTGTTTGAACTAGATCGATCTTACTAGAGATGTCTACATAGAATCGTAAAACCAAACTCATATTTGTCTAATAATCCGAGTTATTTCTGACTAAACAACATTACTAATTACGAGAAAGAGAACAATGGACTAGCTAATACTGAAAAAATAACCAAAAATTAATCTACTTTCCGTATGGAAACGAGTGTATATATATAATCAACTACAGAATTCAAATTCTCAGCATGACATAAGTCCTCGGGTATTCAGATGCCCTTGTTAGACCCCATTGGGCCTAACTCTCCTAGGAAAGGATTGCCAAGACTTATCGACTTTGCAAATTCTAATGCCTAGACAATGTGGGATAGTGCTAATACCTCCCCTCAATGCCAGAGCTGGACTCACTCTGCATTCCCTTCCACGCAAGGCTAAGGGGTCGAAAGTGCTGACCCATCCCTGAGACACAAGTCGTGATACCATGTTAGAGCCCAAGGGGCATAACTCTCCTCAGAAACCGTCTTTCATGGAAGGCTTCTCGACTTTGTAAAATCTAACACCCTTACAATGTGGGATATTGCTAAATTGCTAATAGTTGTCCCGTCTATATGATTCCTTACTAGAATCTAATAATCTTGCTAAATGAATTATAGATGGAAGAGGAATAAACCCCCAATGCTTGTGATTTGTCATATCAAACACATCCTACAGAAAAGAACCCAAGTATCAACTGGGACAAATAAACCCTAAATGAAGACACAGAAATCGAAAAACCCCAAAATTTATTTTCTGTAAAAACAAGAGACGAGTGAGAGAAGGAGGTGAAATCATGGTTTCAATCTACCCTTCCTTCCCGTAGTAGTAACCCTATAATTTGTGTGAATAGTAGCTAAAAGAGAAGGTAAGTTGAAAAAAAAAATCACAACCCAGACAAGAGAAAGAAATGAAGAGGTAGAAAAAACAAACCTTGGGGTTGGATAGAATCGAAAGGAAGTCGAAATCAACATGATTGTCTTTCTCTGTCTCACCTTCTTCTTCTTCGTACCACTCGTCCCAAATCATTCTCTCTCTCTCTCTCTCTCTCTCTCTCTCTATAAATTTTTACTGAGAGTTCAACAGCAACATAGATAAGGTGTCATCAGTAGATATAAATAAGGGTAAGAATGTTCGCGAGGCTCTCATAGCGTTGGCAAACTCATTCACATTATTGGGACATAAAACGTTGCTAAAGGTGGTATGAAAACGTCGCATAGTTAGTGTCGTATAAGTGACAAAATTGATGCAAGAGACGGTAGAAAATAACACGGTACACGGGAGTGGTTCCGCCTAAAGAAACTCCGATGGTCAAATTAGCACGCTTAGAAGAAGGAGAAAAAGAAAAAAAAAACGTAATGTTAAGAGTATCAGCGTATTGTACTGCCAGAATATAGATCGACTCCTAAAATGATACGAGCGTCGCCTCTCCAGGGTAGCTAGCCAGAGTAGTCTTTAAGTAGGTCGGGAAGTCGAGTAGATGAGAGAATCCCAAATTATGAGAGGATTGTCGTTTGGATGAATTGAGTACAGTTTGTTAAACTTGATACAAGTGCAAAAATAACTTAGATCTAAAAAGTTCTTCAGAATATTTGATGCCCTTGAAGAAAATAGTCTCCTCGTATTTATATCCACTTTGGGACTCATAGGTGCCTTTGACTGCGTGACATCCATTAGGCTAAAATATTCGAAGTCAAGGATGACCGAATACTTCAGGGAGAGACCTGTTTGAGTCGTCCATTTGTCGCCTAAAATAATTCGACAATAAAATTGTATAGCTTAGTGTTTGAGTCCTACTTGATCAGCCATGAGGCCAAGATTTTAGAAACAATCCAAAGTTTCAAGTTGCCTTGTCAAGGATGTGTAGTGCCATATACTGAGTCGAAACTGACTAAGACAATTTGTGGGCTCGTCTGAAGGGCTCTTTGGGCAACTCTCTCCCTTGACGACTACTACCTTAAACATGACTTGTTGGATAAATGGTCACAAACGCTTTACATGTGTTGAACTCTATTGGGTCGTTTCAATTTCTCGACAGAGTGTCCAACGAGCAGATTCGCTTATAAGTTGAAAGTTTACTTAAAATAAGTTGCTGGACTCAGGTGACGTTTGGCGGAACGGGACTGAGCCCATAAAACGTTATATGGACCGGGCCCGAAGATAGTTTACAAAAATTCTTAAAGAAGAACGTGCCAGTTGACTTCGAAAAATGTCAAATACCACGATAAAACGTGACCGAACTGTATAATTTAGCGGTCCCACGATTTCTATATTGGGCCGCCACAATGAAAAAAACCGGATTTTACGCTGCCACGTCAGGGAATACCCGTTACGACTTACGTGCCCTTAACTTTCGGAGAATATTTTATTCATACTTTTTTCCTTCCTAGTACGTAAAGATCTTCACTTTCATTCAATTAAGAAATTAAAAAACGTTTTTTTTCTCTTTTCTTGATTCTTGATGGAGAGAAGAAGAAACCAGCAAGTGGAAAAAGAGCTCAGGTTTAGAGAGATAGTGAATTTCTAGAGGGAGAAAATCGAAGAAAGAATCAAGAAGAAGAAGAAGGGTTTGGGTATGGGGAAATGTGAAGTTTATGATACCCTCTTTTCTCTTCATCTTCACTATTAAATAAAGCAAAAAAAAAAAAGCTGTTCTTTTCAAGTTCTTCCATTTTTGGTGATTTTCTCATTTCAGAGAAGTAAAGAAAGAAATGTTTATTGAAGGTCTTGATACAAATTCTGTCAAATGGGTCAAAGAGGTAATCTTCATCTTCTTATTCAATCAATCAATTTTGTAATTTGTATAATTTTCTTGATTCTTCTGCAAATTCTGAACTTGGGTTTTTTCTTACTTGCTTCAATTTTCTTGAAATCAGAGGGAAATCCCAATTTTGAATTCAAACCAACAAATTAGAATCGATTCTGTTTCTAAAATGGGTAATGGTGGTAAGGGTATTGGTGAAAGCTTGGGTTGTGGTTATGAATCGGGGTCAGACATGGATGTATCATCCGATTCTGATATTGAAATTTTTGGTCAGGAGAAGTGTAGATGGGAAAATGGAGGAAACCCATTTCAGAAGAATGAAATTAGAGAAGATGATGAGTGGTCTGATTCTGTTTCAAACTCTGAATTTGTGTCTACTCAAGTTGGTAGCAATAGTATAAGTGTGAATCAAAGAGGTACTCATTCTGAGGGTTACTCTTCAAGTGTTCTTTCACAAGTTAATCTTGAGAGATTTACTGAAAAGGTGAGTTTCTTCAATCTCCATTCTTGATTCATTTTTTTTTTAGTTTGGGCACAGGGTTTTGTTCCTGGCGAAACTCAAAAACCCACTCAAGAGACCTCGAGAATCGAGACTTACTAAGCTTGAGCACTTGCCTATAGCCCAGGCTCCGATGCTCTCGCAAGTGATGTGGGGCTATCGTAGGCCCTGCTAATCTTTTCTGTACTGTTCCAATACTATCGGATGTCATACATTGATGCTTGCTTTGTTTTGATGTTCCTAGGATTTCAATGTAAATTGTTCACAAAATAAAATTTTTGATGATGAAGTTCCTAGTGCACCTCCGCTTGGTGATACTCAACAAGGAGGGGAGGAAGATCGAGAATCTAGATCACCATTGGCTGCAGATTCAGATGCTTTCTTGATTAGAAAGGACCAAGGTCGATACTCGGATCTGGTTTTCGGAGTTGCCTCACAGGATACTACTGGGGACTGGTTTGACGGTCAGTCTATAAGGTCGGTAAGTTGTTGTCAAACATTCTAAGTTTTAACACTTAAGCAGCTATGTTTTTCTTTTGAATTTGAGCAAATGGTTGTCTTTATTATGCTATACAGGACTAATGTTGGTGCAGGAGCTGCTGTTTCTTCGACTTCATTACCGGCCCGACTTCCCACTTTTCATGCAAGGTAAATTTAACAAGGTACATCCATGATTTTTTTTTTATCATTTCATTAGCTATTCTGATAACTTGGTAACGCAGTGCACTAGGACCGTGGCATGCTGTGCTCTCATATGATGCATGTGTTCGGCTTTGTCTCCACGCATGGGCCAATGGTTGTACAGAAGCATCCGTCTTTCTTGATAATGAATGTGCATTATTAAGAACTGCATTTTGGTGAGTTCTCTCTGCATTATGGTAGTTGACACTGCAGGTTGATTTGTCTTAGTTTTCTGATTGTATCATTGATGTAAACTAGATGAATATGGTAACCGAAAATGAAGCAAGAAACTATAGATAACTTGGAGAGAAAATGAAGCTAGATCATATTTCCTAGAGAATTTCTACTAGAATACTGGAGTATGACATGGGGATGAAGAAAGGGCTGATTTTCGGCGAGGATTGGATTATTGTGAACTTCAAAACCTTACAAAATTTCTATGTTTCCTAGTATAGATATTGTTAACTGTAATCTTAAACTAGATGTGCTTGAAGGTTATACATTGAAAAAAATCCTAAACTAGATGTGCTTGAAGGTTACAACCTTTGTAACTTCATGGTTGCCCATGGATTGGCAGAGCAGTGTTGTCTCAGACTACCTGTCTCCTTGTAGTTGGATCTCCAAGTTTTTGAACAAAATATGCTTAATATTACAAGGAATTTGATATACATTTGAAATTACAACATGGGTCCTTGTTCATACTGACTTTATGCTTGTAACATAGTTTACAACACGTATTGCTACAATCAGAAGAAGAATTGTTTACCAAACGTTCATCAGATATTGCGGGCGGGGGATCAACACCTAAACCTAAGACTACTATTGGCAAGATGAAGGTTCAAGGTACTGTCACATTTTCGCTTTTGGCATCTAATTTCATGAACTACAAAAGTATTTTGCTTGGAATTATACAGTGTGTCTATTTCTCTGGTCATTCTTCAGTTCGTAAAGTGAGGATTGGATTAGACCCACCCACAAGATGCAGCTTTTCATCCCTTCATATGGAGAGCTTTCAATATCGTTTATCCAATATAAAGTCCAAACTTTTTTCCGGATGGCGAGAAATTTGTAAAGTTCGTCTTCAACACCAAATACCTGCCAACAGTTCTTTTTCGGAAAAGAGCGTGGCTTATATTAATGCCAGCGGTCGATATCTAAAGCAGGTATCAAAACTTGTAAAAAATGGCGTGACAACTCTGAGTTCATCATCATATGAAGTAGTTCAAGGTATTTGTTTTTCCAAAAACTCGTCTTTTACTTTATGGATTATGAACTAAGAGCGGTTTGGTAAATTTTATCAGAGACACACACTTGCCTTTTGAGGTTGAAAAGTGCGAAAGACGATGATGTAGTTAAAATGCAACCGGGATCCGACGAAACACATATATTGTATGACAAACTACCAAATTTCTTATCCATGTATTTTCTCCTTGGTGCTATTTTACTAACATATTTCTTTGTGTGAAATAGCTTCCCTGATAGTCTAGGAGACGATTTAATTGTTGAAGTTCAGGACTCGAAGGGAAAGTATTGTGGTCATGCGCTTGCTCAGGTGGCCACTATTGCCGAAGAACTGGTAATGATACATATTCAATTGGTATCTTCATGATTGTTAAGGCATAATACTATATCAGGGCTTACATTTAAGTCAGATTTCAGGGTGACAAGGTACGGTGGTGGTCTATTTACCATGAGCCAGAGCATGAACTTGTTGGCAGAATAAAACTCAACGTAAACTATTGTACTAGTGCAGAAGAAAATGGTCATCTTAAGGTAAAAATCCATCCTATACTATAGGGTAAAACTTAGGGTTCCCTACTAGATTTCTTTTGGAAGTACTCTACCTAAAGGGGTCACGAGCTTTAAAAAGGCTCTATTTTTCATTTAGGCACACACCCTTCCTAGTTTAAACTTAGGTGTGTTGTCATTCAAATAACTGTATCTAACATAGCGTATATCTGTTTATTTACTTGACTAATTTACTATGTACAATGCATATCAAATAGCCTATATACTATAATATAAGATGTAATATAACCATATATAATTATATGGTGTCGGTTCCCCGCCAACCCACAGTGGCTCCTCATTAGTTAGACTCCTCTGCCCGATCTCGCTTTTCGGCGGGAATCACCCAGCTGGAGAAAGCACCACTTGCTATTCGGTCGTTTGTCACAGATCCATTGAGGCTCTAAGACGATTTTCTTTTTAAATTTTTATTTTGGTGGCCCACCTTTTTTATTTATATCGTTCTTGATCGGCCATAGTAGACTTTGGTGTCTAATCATACGAATAACTATATCCTGAAACATATCAATGTAACAGTTATCTGTTTATTTTAATTGGCTAATACACTACGTATAATCTATATACTTTCAAATAGTAGGATTCGACCCTGGTCTCCCAGAAACACTTATTCATTTCTTATTGTTCGTAGTATGGTTCTGTTGCAGAAACTGTGACCTATGACCTTGTCTTAGAAGTTGCAATGAAAGTTCAGCATTTTCAGCAAAGAAATTTGTTATTATATGGCCATTGGAAGTGGTTACTGACCGAATTTGCGAACTACTACGGGGTTTCAGACGCATACACAAAGTTAAGGTATGTAATTTCAAGTTGGAGGAGCTAATTTTTTATTTCTTTTATTCTTTTTTAAGACGCTTTGAACTTATAATATTGGCAGATACCTTTCTTATGTCATGGATGTGGCTACACCAACGGCTGATTGTCTCAACCTCGTGCTCGATTTGCTACTACCCGTAATAATCGAAGGCCACAATAAGGGTACACTAAGCCATCAAGAAGTATGTTTCTTTCTTTCAGATAGTATGATAATGTTTTCTCAAGTGACAATTCTAGTTGTATATTGTATTTCATTTCATGTATAAGTTGTTTTCTCCAGTTCTCATAAATTTATATATCTCTGGGGGTTTATATGATCAGAACCGCATATTGGCAGAAGTTGAGGATCGAATCAAGCACATTCTCGCTCTTGTTTTTGAGAATTACAAGTCATTAGATGAATCATCGCCATCAGGATTGCTGGACATTTTTAGGCCCGCAACTGGATCTCTAGCTCCTGCTTTGGCACCTGCTGTAATGCTATATACTCTTCTCCATGATATATTATCTTCTGAGGCACAGATGAAACTATGCAGTTATTTCCAGGTAAGATCCGAGGCTCAATTTTTTCCTAACTCGGGTTAGTTCCACTTATTTGTTTGTTCACGCTAACAAAACTGATGATTTCATCAAGGTTGCAGCAAAAAAAAGATCACGGAGGCACTTGGCTGAGACTGACGAGTTCGTTTCTATCAACTGTGAAGGATCAGTAATGGATGCTCTGACCTTTTCTACTGCTTACCAGAAGATGAGGTCTCTTTGTTTGAATATTAGAAATGAAGTTCTTACCGATATAGAGATCCACAATCAACATTTACTACCCAGGTAACATTTTTATTATTTTTCCGGGTTGAGCCCACAATACATTTTCACTGTAGGCCATGTCAGCCGGAAACAACCCGTTCTACCCCATTTCCACTGGACGACCCATATCAAAAAAGGTTATGGCGGTCGAGATGCTGGCGGATGGCAACTTTAGCCCCCCTAGACAAGCTCGTTTGATTGCCCAATTTACACAACACGACCTGTTTAGAAAAGGGTCGTGGCGTTCGAGGGGGGTTGGTATCCCCGGACCGCCTCGGCAGGGCCTGTCACAGGGCATAGGCCTTGCTCCGGGACAACCCATGATCTTTACTGCAGCTTCCTGTTCTTTTATTACTACAATGTGTGAACAATCCAGATCATATTTTGCAGCTTCATAGATCTTCCAAAGATATCTTCGGCCATATACAGTTTGGGCCTCTGTACTAGGTTGCGTGCATTCCTTGTTGCATTCCCACCCACAAGCCCATCTCAGCCCGTAACGGAGCTTGTAATTGCTACCTCTGATTTGCAGATGGACCTCGCAAGCTGGAAAATCAAGTAATTATTTTTTCAAGACTCACATCTTTCACACGGTACCCTAATTAGCCTACCTGACTTTCTAGCAAAAAAATTTCAGTCCCGTCAAAGGAGGCATCGATGCAAAAGAGTTGTTCCATTCGTACATCATTTTATGGATACAAGATAAACGTCTTTCCCTGCTCGAATCCTGCAAGTTACATAAGGTAGGAAGTGAACTATTTGTTTCTGATTTCATAATGTTGAATTATTTTCCGTAGTTATTTCCTCTAAATGTATGAACTTAAGAACTAAATGAAACAATTGACTTGCAGATCAAGTGGTCAGGAGTTAGGACACGACATTCTACCACTCCACTTGTGGATGAAATGTATGATCAACTAAAAGAAACGTTAAGTGAATATGAGGTCATCATTTGCCGCTGGCCTGAGTATACTTTTGCTCTAGAAAACGTAAGTCCCACAAGTGTATTATGTATGTTTAGTTCACAATTTTCTACCTCGGCTTAGCAAACTCGCTAAGGATTTTTGATTTATTTATTCTGTTGTACATATTAGGCCGTTGCCGACGTTGAGAAGGCATTGGTGGAGGTGTTGGAAAAGCAGTGCGCAGAAGTTTTAGCACCTCTGAAAGACAATTTGGCATCGAAGAAATTTGGTCTTAAATATGTCCAAATACTTGCCAGGCACTCTGTAGCTCTTTACACCGTTCCGGAAGAAGTTAGTTGTTCTATCAAACTGTTATTGTTTTTCTTTCGTTGTCTTAATTTGGCTTCTCCGACTCAAATGGATCTAAATCGAGCCAAATCATCCATTAAAAAGAGTCAGACAAAAAAATGGCAATGAGTGGAGAGACTTTCGTCATTGTAGTGTTGGTCATGTGATTCCCCTCCCCTTGTCCACGTGGACTTTTCTCAGGTGCCCTCTCTCACGTGGCATTCTTTGAGCCTAGCACGTTCTTTTTGTTGGGTGACATGAAGCCCTGTGGCTGCTGGTCATATGACGTGTGGGCAAACCAATTGGAAATGAGTAAAGAGACCTTAGGAATAATATCTTTGGTCATGAGACTTCTCTTTTTCATGTGGGACTATTCTTTCTTTGGGCTAACATCGACAAACAACTCGTTTCAGCTTGGTGTTCTCTTAAACTCCATCAAGAGGATGCTTGATGTGCTCCGGCCCAGGATAGTGAACCAGTTGAAGTCATGGGCTTCTTGTTTACCTGATCAGGGAAATTCTGTCCCGGGAGAGCGCCTCAGTGAAATAACAGTAATGCTTAGAGCTAAGTTCAGAAATTACATGCAGGCTATCGTGGAGAAACTTGTAGAAAATGTGGGTATAATTACATAATCGAGTCTCTTTAATTCCGGGACGAATATTGTGCTATGAATTTGACAAGTTCTTGTTTCTTCTTATGCACAGACGAAGGTCCACAACATGACAAAGTTAAAAACGATTATTCAAGATTCGAAAGAAACGGTGGTAGAATCAGATGTTCGAAGTAGAATGCAACCATTAAAGGACCAACTTGCTAAAACTATAGATCATCTTCATACTGTCTTTGAGACTCGTTTGTTTTTAGTCATCTGTCGAAGATTTTGGGATCGGATGGGAAAAGTTAGTTAAACCGTTACCCAAATAGATTACTCCTTATATTACTAGTAGTATAATCATATCATTAATATGCCCTTTTACTTTGTTTCAGGATGTGCTAAGTTTGTTGGAAAATAGTAAAGAGAACCGATCCTGGTATAAAGGTGCAAGATTTGCAGTTGCTGTGAGTATTAGTTTATTTGTTCCTTTATCCTTGAGCTTTTCTTATGTAGCATGTAAATTTGGCCGGCCTAGGTCCGTCACTGGCCCTGAACCAGACAAGGCTGGGCTGCCTCGTCTAGCCTGGGCATGGCAGTCTAGCATGTTTAGTGTGGGCCTTTTATAAAGGCCTGAGAGGTTGTAACGTGCCACCAAGCGTGTTGGCTTTTATAAGGCCCGACCTGTTCTGGCCTGGGCCTTCATGGAGAGTGTATGAAAAGCCTAGTATCTACCCGATTTTGATAAAAAAAAATGTGAATTTGTTTGTGACTTGCACATTTTGATTAGAATATTTTCGATTTTTGCAGATGTTGGACGACATATTTGCCTCCCAGATGCAACAGTTACTTGGAAATTCACTAGAGGAGAAAGATGTGGAGCCACCCAGATCGATAATGGAAGTCCGGTCGGTGCTATGCAAAGATCCTGTTAATCACAAGGACTCCAACTACTACTTCTAGATTAAGGACTGAGTTTCTCTGTAAATAGGTGAGGCAAAAAACCTGAGAAGATGAGAGAAATGGCTCAAGTTTTGATATTGATTAGGTAATTGATGTTCTTCTTGAACAACTAGTAGCATTGAGATGTGTACATACCCCGGTTTCGAATATGGACATCTGTTGATAAGTCTAATTCGAGTTCGCTAGATTTCTCTTAGGTACCTACACTAGCAGGGATCAACAGACTCAAAACCACTAAATAATAAAAATTTACTTGCACCACTTAAGTTGTGTAATTAGTCCCCCAAATGCGGTGTTTTATCGTGTATAATATATCTATTGTCCCTTTTCAACAAAAAAAAAAAAAAAAAATATCTATTGTCCATTTAGGGCTTCAATTATAAGGCCTGTTTTAGGTACCCTACGACTAGGGTCAACCACCCTGGGGCAACTTATGTGTGCGAAAAAAAACTAAAAAGTGATTACCAGGAATAACAATTAGTGATTATAGGTAATCACTTAAATTATAGATTCGCCCTTCAGGAGGGATCCTTTTGGTGGAATGTGCATTTTTGTGCACCTAACATAATATGTATTAGGTTCCCACCCCTGCCCAACGGGCGGGTTGATATTTTTTTTTTGCTAATGTCGTTGTGGTAAATCACATATCAGGAAAGGAAAAATATATTACAAAAAAAAAAAAAAAAAAAAAAAAATCAAAAGACTACTATTCACTTCTCTATAGAAATAGAACACAAGATTATGAACAATTTTTTATTATATGCAAAATCTCTGATTTCCAAAAGTGAAATAGTTGATGACTTTGTGAGTTTTGACCATAGATAGTATTTTTTTTTGTTGAACTACCATAAATAGTATCTAGTGGTCGAAGTTTTATTGCAACAAAAATAAAGCCACTTTAACCTAAACGTTACCATATACATATTTAACCAAAATTGACCTTATCAAGTTCTCTCTCAGTAATCCAATTATATAATCCCTTTGGTTACAATAGGAATTCTTATTTTGTTATCGCTGTAATTATTTGTTAATAGACCAATTCTGATTCCAAAAAATATATAAATTTGTGGTTGCAAGATAAAAACAACATCGTGACGATTGTATATGTCAAAATCATTGTACTTAATGATCTGCATTCGCGAAATCATTTGACAACACCGCCTCTCACTAATAGCCACACTAGAAAAACAAATAAATATTTAATTCCAATTCAAAGAAATTATTTTTCAAAGTAAAAATGACCCTTTGGATCATATTTTCACCTTATGTGTCTTTTGATTTCATTGATAAGTCATAAGCTTTTTTTTGTTGAACAAGTCATAAGCTTAATGAGGCAATTAGAAAGCTCAAATAAACATCTTGTTCTCACATGAGTGTTGGCACGTGCACAGTACATCAATCACATCACATAGTATTAAAAATAAATCACTTCTTTTTGTTCTTTTTTGTAGTGCGTTACAATTATTAACAAATAAAACCGAAGACTCTTCCTAGACGTAACACAGATAATGGAAGATTACGTTAGTTCTTTATCGTCGTGTATTTTACAATAAACATTACCTAATTTATGAAATTATCTAATCTTTCTATATGTATTTTCTTATCACTATCAATGCAAGTGGAATTTTCTATATTTTTTTTTTGTTGTGAGAGAGAATAGAGACTTCTTTCAACAAATAAAAAGATAGAGACTTGACTTGAGTGAGAAAGAGAATATACTATTCTTTCTCCCCTTAATGAGTTCTTTGATATTAGTCATTATTCAACTTTATATTTGTATGGTAAATGACTAAATGTCAAGATTTCCATCAAGTTGGAGGGG
>BEHA01000612.1:1850917-1868253 GCA_002897215.1 Eschscholzia californica subsp. californica
AAAATAATTATCCCAGCTTCATTTATGTAAGACATGATCTAACTAATTCAAAGGTGGGTATTCATGATCCCAAGGGCTTGAGTAGAAAAAAAACCAAGATATTAAACTATATTGATTTGATTTAATTTTTTCATAATATTTGATACTGAACCTCTAAATTAAGCGGCTGCCTACGTACCCAAATAGAGCATCGTTACTACTCATATAAGGGATCAAGCATCACGTAGTTCTGATTACATTAATCATTTTTACATCACCAAATACACATGACTTGTCGTAACTCCACACCTAATCTTCGTTTTCTGTCTGTCCGATTTTCTCTTTCCGAATTGAACTAGTTTAATGGCTAGCTGCTGCTGACTATGCACGAAACAATAACAGTAATATCATCAATCTTTCCTCCACGATGATGCTTTTCGAACTTTTCAGACTCAATCTGGAAGGGAGTGCGAGCATAAGCGTCGAACGAATTATATAACGCAAGCTCAGCTATAATCTCAGCTAACTCCCTTGGCTCTTTTCCTGATTCCTTTGCTTTCTTCACCGTCTCTTCAATCTCGCTTTCAAACATGTTGTCAAATAGTCCATCTGTTCCAGCAACTATTATGTCACCTTCTTCAACTACAATCGTAAGTTTCTGAGCTGAACACGGACGATCGCATGTCTTGTGATAACCTAGTTGATACGGGCAGTTAAACCCACGTTGCTGCTTTGGGGAACGATAAATTGTAATTCCATCTCTTATTACTACGAAACCACTATCTCCAATGTTCACTGCTTTCAAACACTGCAAATATCAAACATGTTAAAAAGATGAATTATTTGCACTTTGAAAAATGTTATCGACATGTCCAAAGGATTGGGTGGTAAAAAATAAAGTAGAGAATATAATGTTGCTAAGTACCTGTTGATTTGTTAGGGTTATGATGCAGGCAGTTGATGATCCTTGAGCTGTAGTTCTCCAGTAAGCTTCAGTAAGAACGCTCTCAAGATCTAACACATAACCAGTTTGGTTGTCATATCTTTCAACTGCGTTAAGTGCATTCTTCATAAGACCACGCGCATACTCTCCTGAATCGACTCCTTGTTTGCTCCAACCACCAACACCATCTGCGATGCCAATGGTGCACCCGTTCTTGCTTATAAAATGCGCATCTTCTCCTTGTGGTTTGGTTTTGTTGTCTTTTGGAAGGTAAGCTGATCCTGAATTTAGCTTCAACAACTTCTTCTCACTGTTTTTTTTAACAATTATCATCGTAAGTAAACATTTGAAGAAAATTTAACCAAAACTAAAATGTGACTTTGAGATTTGAATAGACTCGAGTTAGGTTTCATGTTTGTTTTTATCTACCGTTTAGACATTTTTCGACAGTGTTTTATATCCATTTGAATCAAACATAAAATTAGTTCGAATTAAGAACTCATTGTATGAAATAACATTTGTGTCACAGACTAAGAAGAATTCAATTCAAACAATTCCGGTTTAGACCCAAATGAAGTCCCTGGTGACTCAAATTTAGACTAGGACTCAAACAATGTGAATAAACAACACCACCTCAAGATCTAAAAATAATTATGTAAGTACCTGTTAGATGGGAAGTTTGGAGATAAATGAGTACTAAGAGCAGGTCCATTGAAAAATGTTGAACATGATTGGGCAGTATATGCAGCTTCTGGCAATAACCCGTTTCCCTGAAAAACCTCTTGATGATGTATTCTTGACGCGAACATTTTGTCAATCGAGCAATAAGTAAATTTCCACTTGAACACTTTAAACTACTATTGAAATCTTTGATAAACCAGAACTGCAAAAGTCGAAATGTTGAATTAGCAAATTTTCTTATGTAATTTTCAAATACATGGGTAAAAATTGGTTTGTTTCATAAGATGCACAAAACGTTAGACAAAGTGATCGAAAAAGATCAAAGTTTTAATATAACTATACACAATTTTTTGGCCTTAGCTATTACAATATTTATTTGAATAACTAATGTTTTTCTATACACCTTTAGTTTTTGTCAGGTGAAACAAATATACGTATAAAAAGAAGTGACTAAATAAAATAAAAACGGTATTCTTTAGTAGGCCAATCAATAACTGTTGTACGTTAAAAATGGTAGTAGAAATTACATGTAAAATTCGTAATTAATCGTGGAAACCATGATAACTACTTCGACGTTGTTTATAAGTATAAGTTAAATGGTAATCTCTTCCTCTAAGAAGTAAGAATCGATCCCACAACCTCTTTTTATTGGAATACTAGCACAGTTACTAGATTAATCTACTTTCCATAGACCTCTATATTCTCAAGAACAATTATTTTCATATTTGTACAACAAAAATAGAAAAACACTTAAGTTAAGAAGGATACTAACAATACATACCTTGTTTTGGATGATTCTGTAATCAAAACTTTCCAAGCACTCCAAATGGCGTATGAGTTTGAAGAGGACAGAGAGAGTCAATTGAACTTTTATATTTTTTTTTGTTGCATTTGAACTTTTATATGAAGAATTAAAAATGGCTACTCCTAAAATAGAAACTATTTTTTGTTTGTGGAAATAAAAAATAGAAACATTTTTTTCATTAAAAAATAGAAACTATTTTTTCATATACACACGTTCTTTTTTTTTTTTGATGAAAATATACACACGTCCTTGACAACAAGAAATTGGATCAAAAACCCAATTTTAAGTTTTCAAAAGTAAAAAAGGGTGGTGATTTGGGGAATTAATAAAAGTACCGGGGGTGCAAAATTTTTAAGGGTGAAAAACAAAAAAAATTAGCCAAACACACCCTCTAATGTTGCCGACAGAGAATCGCCGGTCGGCTCTTGACCGGCGACAAGTCTTTCTCTCCTCCTTCTTTCTCTTTCTGTGATTCCCTCTCTAAGTTCCAGCGAAAGGGAGAGCCCCATCGCTCGAACTCACAGAACACTAAATAAGAAAGACATAGAGCGAGAAGAGGAAGGGGGAAGAAAATAGAAAAAGAGAGAAAAAAGATAGAGAGGAAGAAACGAACTTGGTGGTGAAAATCACCGACGTTAGTGGTGGATGTTGCCGGAGTATAGGGGGTCGCTAGAATTCTTGGTTGAGGAAAGAGAAGATGAAATGTCGAAGTGTTTGGAGGAAACAAAATGTTTGAATTTTTTTTTGTTTCCACCCAAAACTTTGTACTCCCCGATAATTCTTTATATCTCCAAATCACCCACCTATTTTTTTGGTTAAAATTATATATTTATATTTTGTTTGAGTAAAACCCTAATACATAGTTTTATTTTTGTTTGTGTAGAATCCTAATTTATTTTGCAACCTTTTTGAAAAAAAATTGTAACTTTTTTGCACCCCTTTTGCACAGATGCACCTCTTTTGCAGCAAGATACAACCCTTTTGTAAACCAGGTGTAACCCTCTTGCGCACAATTATAAATTACGAATATATTTTTTTTCCTTAAAGAAGATAAAATAGATTCATTGATAAGAAGAACAAAAATGCAACCATAGGGGAAACCAAGATGGTTAACCAGTCAAGGCACCAAAACAAGAGCAAGTTAAGGGCAATTGCAGTAGGCTTAAAGTTTACTCAAGACATCCCAACTCCTAAATATAAAGGCTAATAGAAGTAGTACTACTTCATTCTTGGTTACAAACCCAATGATGTATCAAGCTTTTCACTTGTGTGATTATAATCTCCATAAAAGCATCTTTATCATTACCTTTCTCCATTAATTTGTTGTTCCGCTCTAACCAAGTGACCCATACAATGGCAAAAGGGATGCACATACGGATGAAAGATTTTCTACCTGTTATCTTCTTCGAATTTCTCTCTATCAATATCTGAGACATGGATTGATTCCAGTAATGAGATGTTGAGAGGGATTAATCGACTCCCAAATTCCAGAAGTGAACGTGCAAATTGGAAATGGGTGCATTGATGATTCCCAATTGGATTTTCTAAGAGAGTATCTATTAGGAGTCGTGGAGCCATTCTTGATGACGGTATCCGTAGTGGGGATTACATTATGCACTATAGCCCATAGAAAGAAGGAGACCATCCAGGGGATAATACCTTGTTCCGAAACCATTTTGGAATCTTAACTTAAGATTGAGAGATGATGCTGCTTGTTGTTATAGCTTTTGGTACAATGATTTGACTAAAAATCCTTTGTTGAAAGCATCCATTTTCGAGTATCTACCATTGAATTTGGAGTAGTAGTCGCTTCTGTAGTTATAGTATTAAGGAGGGCAGTGAAAAGACCAATCTCAGAATTCTTTATCAGACGAGAAAAGTAAAGATTCCAAGAATCATAGCTAAAAGATCCACCTAAATTATCTTCAATCGTTGCAAATTTTTTTGTGGCTCGCCACAATATTGGAAATCTATATATCAAGTTCCTCTCCCAGTTTAATCGTCTAACTAGTAGCTTAACTGCTAACCCTTGTTAACCTCTAGTTTTGTATGTTTAAGGATACTTGAGATAATAGAAGAGATGGATCCCCATAGACCCGTATTAAGGGTCACACAACTCACGACCACATGACCCGACTACATGAACATGTCCCCACCGAGAAGATCAAGAGAAGATCATGAAGATCTAATTTGAATTAGTTTGAATTAGTCAAGGTTGTTATTATTTTTTGCATCTCCCATTGTATATCAACTTAGTAGATAAGCTTACCCATGTAACTATATATACCCATTATACATTCAATGAAAATACACAGAGAATTCGATTTTCAATATACATTTCGTTTATTCACTCTTCTACTATCATCTCTCGGCTAAATCCATTAGCCTTAATATCATTGAAAGGTTAATCCTTTCACAACTCGAGAATTTAGAGGCTTTTTGGTCCCTAGGGAACTAAATGGAGACTCTTTCGTTATATTTTTCATCAACGATCTTTTTCCATAAGCTCTGAGGTTCTTGCTCATATCTCCAAATCCATTTAACGATTAAGGCGTGGTTCAACAATTCCAAACTTTTTATACCTAAGTGTAAGAAAAGAGAATTGTAATGATTTGTATTGATTTTCATAGCTATTACATAAGATCATTATAAGGACTAGTACAAGAGAAAAGTTTAAGCAATTGAACAATGTGGGACTATATTTCTGACATTCCCCCTCAAACGAATGACTTTTGCTAGTGAAAAATTCATGAGTTTGCTAAACAAATTTGTAGATTTTGACTTGATTTTGATATGGAGCATCACTGTGAGGTTGCTATGTTGTTGTTTGTTGTTGATTTTCTTTTCTCCATGTGAAGAAAAGTTGGCACCATTGCCAGGTTTTGTTGATTTTGATGTTGATTTTGATTTTGCTTTTCTCCACTTGAAGAAAAGTTGGCACCATTGCCAGGTTTTGATGTTGATGTTGTTGTTGATTTTGCTTTTCTCCATTTGAAGAAAAGTTGGCACCATTGCCAGGTATTGACAATTACTAACCATTGTCCGGTTTTGGAGATCTTCCTACCTTGGTTTTTAATAGCCCTCACACATGATTATTACTCCAACACCATCAAAGTAATTCAAGCCTTTGATCTACTTGGTTTTATGTGTTGTTGAACATAAACACTAACAATCATCAATCTTTACCTTCCCACTTCTATTCTTCATTTATACTCTCTCTTATCTCCTCTTTGTTTGATCTTATAGAAAATATAATGGAACCAAGTAGCATACTAAAAGAACAAATATTTGAGAGTTCTCATCTTGGATATAAGAAGTATGAGCAAATCAAGTAAGAGAATTAACTCTTTTGCCATAAAGGAACCCACGTACATGTTTTCAAACATCAAAAGAAACCATCTTTGAAAATAAGCATGATTTCTTTGATACATTCTATCAAACACTTCATGTGCATCATATTGGAAATCAAGATTTTGGACAACTATAAGTATAGCTTCAAGATAAACATGGGGTATATAACTATTCTAACAAGAAATCAATGAATTCTTTTCCCCCTCTCTAATAGCTTTCCAATTTCTCTCAAAATATAACTTCATGGACCATGGATACACATAGATTTGATGTTGTGGAGGACTTGACATTTGAAATGTTTGAGATCATTGAAGAGTATATCATGTGATTTCTTCAACAAATCACTCTTGTTTGGCACTTCCATCTTCTTGTTAATCTTCATCATCTTCAAATACTATTAAGAAAAGTATTGAAGAATGATTAGATCTCAACAATAGAAAAGAACTACTCTTATTGAAAAAGAAAAAAAAACACTAAACTTGAACTAAAAACCGATAAAAGTCCGGCGGACGGTAGCCATTAATGGGATTACCGCCGCCGCCAAGCGGAAGACTCTATTGACTAACCCAAGAAAAAAAACCTAGAAGCTCTTATACCATGTAAGAAAAGAGAATTGTAATGATTTGTATTGATTTTCATAGCTATTACATAAGATCATTATAAGGAGTAGTACAAGAGAAAAGTTTAAGCAATTGAACAATGTGGGACTACATTTTTAACACTAAGCCTATTGACTTTTTGTTGATATTTATTTTGGACCAATCTTGTTACGGAAACACCAATCTTGCATTTTGCAAGGTCAGCTTCCGTTAATAATAACAGGAATAGTAGTTCCAATCTATTAAAGCCTAAAGCAGTCAGATCTTTATCACATCATGATTCTAATGGTCATCTGTCTTCAGCTACTAGAGAACCTTCAGTTTCGAATCGTAACGTATAAGAGGAAGATAATGTGCAAAAGGTGGCTAGTAAGTTATCTGAAAGTGCACATTATTCTTTGAGTGCCATCAACGAGACTAAACTTTTAAAGCACTATGTAGATGCTGTCGGAAAACAATTATAAGGTTTTTGCTCGATTCATTCTCTTCTTGGAAAATAGGATTTGCTTTAGGCATTTTGGTACCTAGTGGATTCATTTTCTTTTCTTTTTGTAGATGCTGTTCGGCCATATGAACTGTTCGTCAAACTTTATAAGAAGGAGAAGCCAGATCTCTAACCATGTGGTCTTATGAACTGTGGTGATAGGTAAAGTAGAAAGTTTCTTCCTCATGAATGTAGACTTGTAAGCAGAGTATTGAATTAGCACAACCTAATAAATTTTTCCACAACCTAATAACTTCATTAGTTTCTCGTGGTGTTTCTGATATCGTTAGGAATTTTGTTGGCAACTGTTATGCTAATGCAGTGCTCCAATGCCTAGCGTTTACTCGGCCTCTTACTGCTTATATTCTCCAAGGACTTCATTCTAAAGCATGTACAGGGCTCCTCTTTATGCCATATACGTAATTTTTGTTTGGGTTATTTCCCTAATAGCTCCCAACTTTGTGACCGTTTCCTGCCTAGCCCCCTACTTTATCCAAAATACCCAGATGGCCCCCTTTTGCAGATTATGTTATAACACCATTAACCAGTCATCATTTCTCTCTCCTCCATCTCATCACCTCTCTCTGCCACCTAACCTTCTCGCCACCTCATCGTCTTCACCGGCGACGGTCGACGGCCGGCCAATTTTTCGGCCGACGACCTTCAAACATAAAATTTTTTTTATCTTTTTTCCTCTCTCCTCTTTCTCTCTCTAAATTTTTTTTTTTCAAAATCCCTCATCTCTCTCTCTAGATCTGGTTCACCAGATCTAGATGGTCTGTTCGCAGGCCATTAAAGGTCTGCGAACAGACCTTGTTGAAGGTCTGCGAACAGACCTTGTTGAAGGTCTGCGAACAGACCTTGTTGAAGGTCAGCGAACAGACCTTGTTGAAGGTCAGGTGAACCAGATCTAGTGAGAGAAAGAGATGAGAGATTTTGAAAAAAAAAAATTTAGAGAGAAAAAGATGAGAGAGGAAAAAAGTTTTTTTTTTTTATGTTTGAAGGTCGCCGCCCGGAAAATTGGCCAGTCGGCAACCATCGCCGATGAAGACGATGAGGTGGTGAGAAGGTTAGGTGGCAGAGAGAGGTGATGAGATGGAGGAGAAAGAAATGATGACTGATTAACGGTGTTATAACGGAATCTGAAAAAGAAGACCATCTAGGTATTTTTGATAAAGTAGGGGGCTAAGCAGGAAACCAGTCACAAAGTTGGGGGCTATTATGGAAATAACCCTTTTTGTTTATATGGTTCCATTTCTTATAATATGGTAACTTAAATTTTGTTTACCTCTATTTGTGGCATTTTGTCTCTATCATCCTTCAAGCCCAAAACAAGGATGGTGCTTTACTTGTGAGTTTGAAAATATAATCCTGAAGGCAAAGGAAGGAATATCTCCTCTTACTCCTATTTGGATTCTATCCCAATTGCAGAACACTGGGAGTCATCTCGGTCAAGGGAGAGAAGAAGATGCCCATGAATTTTTCTTTTTGATTTTTCGTATCTGCCAAGTATGCGATTGATAAAATGCAACCTGGTTGCCTTAAGGAAGCTGGGATAAATGCAGGTCCAATAGCCGAAGAAACAACTCTTATAGGCCTGGTATTTGGTGAGTATCTTCGATCTAAGGTAATGTAGTGTATTTTAAAAAATATGTATGCATTCTTATACAGCGAACAATAACCTCCTTATATTGTGTTGAAAGATTGTAGTTTGTTACGAAGTCTACTTAATTGGCAATATGTTTGTTAATTTGTTAGCTGGATGTAGATATAGTGCACGAAGTGCCACGAGAAACCTGAGAGAAATGATAGGATGACGGATCTCACGGTTGAGATACACGGGGACATTGCAACTTTAGAAGATGCCTTCAATAATATACAACTACAGGAGTCTTGGATGGACAGAACAAGTATCATTGTAGCAGGTTGGTCAGTTCGCTATTTTTTCATACAAATCCCGTTTTCGACCATATTTAAACTTATGCCTTCCTTCTTCTTCACCTCTTACATGATACCAAAAGGTTTCACAAAAGACATGGTTATCAAGTGTTGTCAATTTGTGGAGTTCAGTATCCCGCTTCGTTCTGATTTGAGTTGAATCAATCGAATCAACCGTCTCAATGTCGGTTCAAATTTGGCGCTTTAAGGTAATTCTGGTTGTCAAATTCGAATTCGTGCTTCTCTAGTTTCTTCCAGCTCATAGTTCCTTAACTTTGTGTGTTTACTTTAAAGTCTGGTAAATTTGGGAAGCTCAATAAAACAGTTCGCTTTCCGGAAGGACTTGGCCTCATATATGAGTGGAAGTAGTGATAAATCGCCTAAATACAGTTTATACGCCATGGTAGTTCACTTGGATACGATGAATGCTGCATTTTCTGGGCAGTACATTTGTTACTTTAAGCACAACCAAGGTAAATGGTTCAAGATTGACGACAGTTCCGTATGTTGCAGCAAAATATTGAGCCATCTCAGATGATCGAATTTAAACAATGACGAGCTGTATGACCAGTTCGTCCACAATATTGATAGATAACAACCTGTCTGTCTGGTGGAGGTCTAAGAAGAGAGGAAAATCCACCATAACCACCACGATGATTGGCTGCATGACCATCATAACCACGGTAAGATCCTCGACCACCTCCTCTGTTACTTCCTCTTCCTCTTGTGTAACGAGAGGGATTTTAGTGAGGTCTAGGAGAGGGAGAAGAGTTTTTTTTTAAACTGAACAGTTGGTTGAGGTGGAGGAGTATTAAGAAGTTCATAGTGAAGCTCTTGAGTAAGAAGCAGAGAGTAGAGATCATCATAAGAAGGTGGTGTTAATCGAGTAGTAATAGAAGTCACGAATGACTCAAACTCAGGACCTAGACCCAAGAGAACAACAAGAACAAGTTCTTGATCAGACACAACATGACCAGCTGAAGAGAGAGAATCAGACAAATTTTTGACTCGAAGAAGATAATCTGAAATACTTGATGAACCCTTTTTGCAGGTTTTAAGCTGGAGTTAAGATTCATCAGTCTAGCCAAGTTAAGCTCAATTGGAGGAGGACATGAACCATTAACAAACTTGAAGAGATCTTGACTGTGCAAGATGGGAAGCATTTGGCTGCGCCATAGGAGATAGTTGTTTCGATCAAGTTTGATAGAAATGAGGTTGGAAATGTTAGAGAGGGTGGGAAAGGAAAGAGAGGAGGGAACACTTTGGGTGGAACCCACAGTAGGAGAAGAGAGATGTTGAGTTGATTCAGCCATTAAAGAAGAAAAAACCAGAGACGAAACACAGAGAAGAAGGCAAGACAAGACAAGAGAAAACACTGAAAACAAGAAGAATTTGAGTAACCCTAGGTGGCTCTTGATACCATGTTAATGAAATGGGCAAGATGCCCTAAAAGGAGGGCAACACTTCTATTAAATAGACAAAAGATACAAAGTAAGAAGGGCAGAAATACCCTTGACAAATACATAAAATACAAAAGACTTGTATACACTTATATCAACCACATGAAGTAATTTAAATTTGAAATCAAGTTTTTGTTATTTATCTTTTTCAGTTCATTTTTCATTTGTTCTAGGAGATACTATGTCACTACTTAGGACTAGAGGTCACCAATGGCCCGTGTAGGGGAACTTGTTGGTAGAGCCCCCTGTTTTGACAAATACTCTGTTTGGCAGAAACCCGCTCCTCGACAGCCATAAAGAGGGGTTTATTTTTATTAATTATCCCCTTTTGTGGGTGATCTTCCGTGCCAGGGATGTGCGACATGTGCCCATACCGGACCCTTTCCGCGGGAAGGTCCTTGTCGGGAATTTCAGGTCCAACACAACTTGTTGATAACCTATAGTTAGGATTTCCACATTTTGAAAACTTCAAAATCTTGTATTCGGAATTACTTATGCACTAGCAAAAAGTAGGTCATTTAGCATACCAGGTTTAAGTTCTCATTAGTTTTATACTTGTTCCTGTTTAGTACTTTAGTTCTTACAAAACCCTGCAGATATATAGGTAAAATCTGTGGAGCTTGACGAAGTGTTGTTGGAAGATGTGTAAGAAAAGAGAAATTGTATTGATTGTATTGATTTCCTAGCTATTACATAAGTTCTTTATAAAGAGTTACACAAGAGAGAAGTTTTATCAATTTTACAATGTGGGACTAACTATTCTAACAAGATGCGCACATGCTCCTTTACGCAAAGTGAAAATGTCTCTTGAACATATTTGATTTTCTCATTTTTTAGGTGCCCACCTAAGGCTCCAGGTTTAATACGGAGTCCAATTGTAACTCATGAGAGTAAGATAAAGCGAACCAAATCCTCTGAACCATCGTCTTCACTAACAAGACCGCCAAGTTCTGTAGTTTTAAGAACTATCCCTTCAATTGCTCATTGTTGTCATGAAACTTGCCGAATCAACAAGGATCGGTCTGCCAGTTTTAATAGCATTGATTCATTTGACAGAAAATACCAGAGGATTTCAAGAGGAGGGTATTCATCATCAAACGACAATTCTTCTCTCTTCAGCTGCTCCGACGAAGGATCGTGCAGTACTGAAAGCACCAGAGACTCATTCAGCACAGATGAATTCCTATCTGATTATGTATTTGGCGAAACAAGATATAGATGCCCAATTAGAGTTTTGGAGGGCTGAAGTAGTTCTTCGCCATCACCTGATACAAGTTGGGCGAGGAGGATAAAATTAGACGACAGGGGAAATCATCCCTTTGTATACTCTGACACAACTAACCGATGTATAAACTTAAACCACAGTAATAGTAGTAGAGAAGGTAGTGACTTAGAAAGAATAGCAGGATGGGGTAATTCTTTTGATGTGAGGTCTGGTGTTTCATTGAGAAGATCTATTAAAGAAAGAACAACTCAATCTTTTTACTAAAATTTGTTGTTCAAAATAAGTTATATGCATCAATCAATCAAAATTATCTCATCGGCATTTATCGTTCTAGTTTGGCCCCTGTTAAACTAGAAACTATTGAACACAAAACTTATTGTGTCTTCCTTGATGAAGAGCACATAAATCAATCTGTATTTATAGATGTACAATAGACACTAATTAGGGTTGTTACTTGATTGGGTTATTTCCCTAATGGCCCCCTACTTTGTGACCAGCTTCCCGCCTGCCCCCCTACTTTACGAGAAATACCCATATGGCCCCCTATTACCGTTAACTTTAACTTTCCGTCACTCTCTCTCCTCCATCTCTTTTTCTCTCTCTGTCATGTCACGCCACCTCATCTGTTAGGCCACCTCATCACCTTCTCCGGCAGAGGTCGCCGGCCGGCGACCTTCAAACTAAAAAAAAAAAAAATTTTTTTTTTTTCTCTCTCTCCTCTCTCTCTCTCTAAGAATTCCGGCGAAGGGTTCCTTCGCCGGAGTTCTTAGAGAGATAAAAAAAAAAAAATTTTTTTTTTTTTAGTTTGAAGGTCGCCGGCCGGAAATTTGGCCGGCCGGCGACCTCTGCCGGAGAAGGTGATGAGGTGGCCTTAAAGATGAGGTGGCGTGACATGGCAGAGAGAGAAAAAGAGATGGAGGAGAGAGAGTGACGGAAAGTTAAAGTTAACGGTAATAGGGGGTCATATGGGTATTTCTCGTAAAGTAGGGGGCCAGGCGGGAAGCTGGTCACAAAGTAGGGGGCCATTAGGAAATAACCCTACTTGATTTATAGGATACAATTTAACAATATTAAGAAACCATATATTTTGAGATATTGAGAATTAACACAGGATTGTGGCATCACTGAAGAGAGAGAGGATGAGAGAAGGAGATGAAGATTAGGGGCATAAATCAAAAGAACTCTTTTTTGGACTGAAAATGAAATGTCTTTATTCCCCGGAGAGTTTTCTTTATTCCTCAAAGCCGCGGCCATAAATAGACCGAATTAATAAATAAGCTGAAATTCTAAAGGCACCCCTTAAATTCTAAAGGCACTCTTTAAATGTCTAACATTTATATATTGGTTAAAGGCCCAATTAATAAATAAAACTTAATTAATAAACTTTAGTCTAAAGGCACCCCCCTTAAATTCTAAAGGCACCCCTTAAACTTTAAAGGCACCCTTTAAATCCCTGGCATTTATATATTGGTTAAAGGTCCAATTAATAAATAAAACATAATTAATAAACATTTGGTCTAAAGGCACTCTTTTTCCCACCTTCTTTTCTCACCTTATTATCAAACACCTAAAATTTGACTTTGAGGTAAGACCTTTTTCTTTCTCATAGGAAAGAAAGTCGTTTTCTTACCCATATATTTTCTCGCGTATCAAACGGACCCTAAGAAAAAATCAAGTATTTTCCTTGTTCTTGTTCCTCTCGGAAAACCAACCCCATTTTTTCGATATTATTTTTTCTTACCCATTTTTCCGCAATTAAAAATGGAAGATTCATTTACTCTAATCCATGGAACAGAACATATTACCAACTCCACTTGGATCGACCTGATTTTTTGATTAATCCATGGAATAATACATATTAAAAATGGAAGATTCATCTCTAATCAATTAACCAGTCCCACTTTGGATTGGGAAATGATAGAGTGCCCAGCAATTTTGCCCATTAAATTGCCCAACTTTCCTTATTTAGAAATAAAAGCGGTCCCCACCGTAGTCAAACTTTGAAAAACCCTTGTCTTTTAGTGATTCCACATCAGCTGCTGGGCAATTTAATGGGCTAAAAACTGGGCACTCTAGCATCTCCCCTT
Organism: Eschscholzia californica subsp. californica; assembly: GCA_002897215.1. Classification (NCBI taxonomy): domain Eukaryota; kingdom Viridiplantae; phylum Streptophyta; class Magnoliopsida; order Ranunculales; family Papaveraceae; genus Eschscholzia; species Eschscholzia californica. The sequence continues at coordinate 1,864,470 of BEHA01000612.1, forward strand.
TGGATTTTATTCTCTCTTACCCAATTTTATTAAGGTATACCACCACTTGGATCGACCTTGTCGAAACATGAAAGAGTACATAATACCAACTCTCCCGACCCCTTGGTTTCTTGAAGGTCCAACACAACCTGTACTCAAGAATTACTTATGCACTAGCAAGTAGCAAGTAGGTCATTTGGCATACCAGCTTTATGTTCTCATCAGCTTTATACTTGTTTGTGTTTAGTACTTCAGTTCTGCAGTTTCAAGAACTATCCCTTCAACTGCTCATTGTTGTCATGAAGAAACTTGCCGAATCAACAAGGATCGCTCTGCCAGTTTTGAGAGCATTGATTCATTTGACAGAAAATACCAGAGGATTTCAAGAGGAGGGTATTCATCATCAAGCGACAATTCTTCTCTCTTCAGGCTCCGACGAAGGATCATGCAGTACTGAAAGCACCAGAGACTCATTCAGCACAGATGAATTCCTATCTGATTATATATTTGGCGAAACAGGATATAAATGCCCAATCAGGGTTTCGGAGGACTCAAGTAGTTCTTCGCCATCACCTGAAACAAGTTGGACGAAGAGGATACACCTAGACGACCAGGGAAATCATCCCTTTGCATACTCTGACACAACTAACCGATGTATAAAGTTAAACCATAGTAATAGCAGTAGAGAAGGTAGTGACTTAGAAAGAATAGCAGGGTGGGGTAATTCTTTTGATGTGAGATCTGGTGTTTCATTGAGAAGATCTATTAAAGAAAGAACAACTCAATCTTTTTACTAACATTTGTTGTTCAAAACAAGTTATATGCATCAATCAATCGAAAGTATCTCGTTGTTGGCGTTTATCGTTCTAATTTGGCCCCCGTTGTGGAATAGTAAGTCATACTTGAAATTATCTCATTGGCGTTTATCGTTCTAATCTTGGTGTTACTCCTTTAGTTTCTCTTCTCATATTCCGCTCCAAGGTGAATGAAAAGGGTAAGAAATGAAGCTACCCATTAGAGGAGTAACACAATAAACGAAGAGTATTGGCGTAGTAGAGTTCAATGGATGCTATCGAGCGGGCTCAGGCAGAACCTTCTAAGTAATTCAAAGGTGGGTAGTGGGACTGTGGGAGCGCAAATTCAGCAAGTACCAACCCTTAGGCTCATAAATCCTTCTTTTATGTAAGACATGATCTAAGTAATTCAAAGGTGGGTATTCATGATCCAAGAGCTTGAGTAGGAAAAAGCCAAGATACTAAACTATATTGATTTGATTTAATTTTTTATAAATGTTTGATACTGAACCTCTAAATTAAGCGGGTGCCTACGTACCCAAATAGAGCGTCATTACTACTCATATAAGGGATCAAGCATCACGTAGTTCTGATTACATTAATCCTTCTTACATCACCAAATACACATGACCTGTCATAACTCAACACCTAATATTCCGTTGACGAATGCCCGGTTTTCTCTCCTTCGAATTGAACTTGTTTAAAGGCTAGCGGTTGCCGTCTACACACGAAACAATAACAGTAATGTTGTCAACCTTTCCTCCACGATGATGCTTTCCAAACTTTTCAGACTCAATCTGGAAGGGAGTTGGAGCATAAATGTCGAACGAATTATATAATGCAAGCTCGACTATACACTCAGCTAACTCCCTTGGCTCTTTTCCTGATTCCTTTGCTTTCTTCACCGTTTCTTCAATCTCGCTTTCAAACATGTTGTCAAATAGTCCATCTGTTCCAGCAACTATTATGTCACCTTCTTCAGCTTCAATCTTAAGTTTCTGAGCTGCACGCGGACGATCACATTTCTTATGATAACCTAGTTGATACGGGCAGTTAAACCCACGTTGTTGCTTTGGGGAACGATAAATTGTTCTTCCATCTCTTATTACTACGAACCCGCTATCTCCAATGTTCACTGCTTTCAAACACTACAACCATCAAACATGTTAAAAAGATGAATTATTTGAACTTGAAAAATGTTATCCACATGTCCAAAGGAATGGGTGGTAAAAAATAAAGTAGAGAATATAATGTTGCATAAAGTACCTGTTGATTTGTTAGGGTTATGATGCAGGCAGTTGATGATCCTTGAGCTGTAATTTTCCAGTAAGCTTCAGTAAGAACACTCTCAAGATCTAACACATAACCAGTTTGGTTGTCATATCTTTCAACTGCGTTACGGGCATTCTTAATAAGACCACGCGAATACTCCCCTGAATCGACTCCTTGTTTGCTCCAACCACCAACACCATCTGCGATGCCAATGGTGCACCCGTTCTTGCTTATAAAATGCGCATCTTCTCCTTGTGGTTTGGTTTTGTTGTCTTTTGGAAGGTAAGTTGATCCTGAATTTAGCTTCAACAACTTCATCTTGCTGTTTTTTTTAACAATTATCATCGTAAGTAAACATTTGAAGAAAATTTAACCAAAACTAAAATGTGACTTTGAGATTTGAATAGACTCGAGTTAGGTTTCATGTTTGCTTTTTATCTATCGTTTAGACATTTTTCAACACTGTTTTTGTGGGAGTCGGTGGAGTTTGGGTTTCCAAATTGGATGGCAGTTTCAATAGGCGGTTTCACTTCTTATTTAATAGGCGGTTTAAATTCAATTGGATTGGATAGGCGGTTTGGTTTTGTAATTGGCACCAAAATATAGAAACCAAAGTTTCTATTATTGGGCTTGTTATGACGGTGGATATCCTATATAAATAGGGGGTTTGAGTGCTTGTAATTCACATCAATAACAACACAACACAACAACTACTAAACATAGAGTGAGAGCTAGAGAGAGAGAGAGCAAGTGACAGAGAAATTTTATTTATTGTTTTGAGCGGTGTTTAATTTCTCGGTCGTCGAAGATCTAGTATAGAAGGTTAATTTCTATACAGTACCATCTTGAGACGGACTTGCGGGTTGTGTGAGTCGTCTTCATCTATCCTTCAATAAAGTTTTCTTGTTCGCCCGGGGACGTAGGCTTTAAGCCGAACCTCGTTAATTCTGTTTGCATCTTTAGTTTTTTGGCTTAGCTTTTCGATTAATTTTCATAATCGGATCAATTTCTAAGATAGGTTCGGTAGCTTTCGCGAACTTTTAGTACTAACAGTTTTATATCCATTTGAACCAAACATAAAATTAGTTCGAATTAAGAACTCATTGTATGAGATAACATTTGTGTCCTAGACTAAGAAGAATTCAATTCAAACAATTCCGGTTTAGACCCAAATGAAGTCCCTGGTGACTCAAATTTAGACTAGTCAGACTCAAACAATGTGAATAAATAACACCACCTCAAGATCTAAAAATAAATACGCAAGTACCTGTTAGATGGGAAGTTTGGAGATGAATGAGTACTAAGAGCCAAGGGCAGACCTATGTGGGGGCTAAACCAGGCTGTAGCCAGGGTTGAATTTGTTTATTACAGGGAGGCGAAGTTGAGCAGTAGATTGTAAGTAGCTCAGCTGGTGAAATTTGTGTCTGTTCAACTATAAGGTCCCTAGTTCGAGTCTATGCACCTTCTTTATTTTTTTATTTTTTTCTGCTTCCTTTATAGATTTTCTACTCAAACTCTTTCCATCTCTTTCTCTAGCATCTCTAGAAATTGATCTAATCCCGCAGAACGACCGCTCTCTCTCTCTCTCTAACTTTCTTCCTCTCCGTTACTTTTTTTTTCCGGTCATCGTTGAGATTGAACCCTCGCCGGTTCTGGCGAGGGTTCTCCTCTCCCTCTTTCTTCTATGTTTTATTCTCTTCTTGAGAAAATCAACTTCCACTGAGAAGGGCTGTTGCAGT
>BEHA01000612.1:1869485-1888786 GCA_002897215.1 Eschscholzia californica subsp. californica
TTATTTAATCGTTATTTTATCGTTCTTCGTATTAGTTTATTTTATTCTTAAATTCCGCTGCGTTCTACATCATGTGGTATTCAGAGCCACCAAAGTTTTTGGCTAATGATTCTGGAATTTTTTTTCCAAACCAGTTACATCAGTATCAATCGTATTATATTCGTCAAGATGATTATATTCAATCAAATTATACTCATCAAGAGATAACGAATCAATGCTCATGTTCTTCATGTTTATATGCGAATAACGACTCGTACAATTATCATTGGAATCCGGGAGAAATCGAACGAGAAACCCCTCCACAACCGTATTCATCATCACCGTCACCACCCCCACCATTGTCTTATACAGCTTCACATCCATATTCTTCTTCTACACCACCTCTACCTTCATACACTTATTATTCACCACAATCACCACCACCACCGCAACCTTCGTACTCTTATTTTACTTCGGCACCGCCACCACCAACACAATCATCTTTTCTTTACTACTCACCACCTCCACCACAACCGTGTTTTTCAGAGAAGGTTCTATCCCTAAAGTCCGATTTGGATAAGATACTACATAATTGTAACGACGTCAAAACAATACGTCAACCATCTTCCTCGTCGATTATATCTTTTCCTCAGGAAAAAGAAAAAGAAAAGTATGAAGAAGTTAAAGAAGATGCTCAAGAAGAAGTTGAAGTTAAAGAAGAAGAAGAAGAAGAAGAAGAAGAAGAAGAAGAACATGAAGAAACAGAAGATGACTATCTAGATGAAGAAGGTCCACACGTTGAACTCGAGGATACCAGAGACCAAACACTTCCTCATATAACCATATCTGAACAAACCTCATCGTTGTCTACTTTTCAACCGACAACCAATACGTCAGCTCCAACACAAAACCTAGAAGATGGTCGTCAAACTGTTAAACAATTTCGGTCCGACATTGAACCCTAATCGGAAGACCAGCCTCCCAGCTGCTGCTGCTACTACTCAAATTAACGTCTCTCTCTCTCTCTATAGGAATGAAGAGGAAGATGAGGAAAAGACAACGAACAAGTTTAATTCCGAAGAAGACGAGCCTCCCTGACGATATCATCACCAACATTCTTGTGAGATTACCAAGGAAATCTATCTTACAATTCAAGTTAGTGTGCAAAAACTGGCGTTATCTGTTCTTGTTTGATCCTTATTTCATCAAACTTCACCATAATCATCAACAAGACAAATTTAGTCTCATTCTCAATGACTTTAACAATAACAAATTATACTCTATCGATTCTGATTCATTGGCATCTCAAAAACCACTTCGTGTTATCGAATACCCATCCATCTCTTATAAACCCAGTTTTATATTTGTTGGTTCTTCTAATGGTTTGGTTTGCTTAACTCATCATCGTAAATATGGTTTAAATAGAATTTACTTTTGGAGCCCATCTACTGGTAAGTGTAAACTCATACCTTCACCACCACCTAATAATAAATTGGTGTTTAATCCTTTCATTACTAGCTCTAATGTGTACGATTCCGATGATAATATTACTACTATCTTGTTTGGATTCGGTTTCTATTATGATTTTAAGCTGGGCGATTACAAGCTATTGAAAATTCAAAGGAAGGAGACTTATAGCAAGGTCCAACTTTATACTTTAGGCTCCAATTCGTGGAAACTACTCTTTCATAGCATTCCTTACAAAATCATTCAATCGGATCGTGGTGTGCTTGTTAATGGAGCTCTTCATTGGATGGCAACTCCCTTTTTCGAAGCATCCTATAATGCTATACTTTCTTTAGAAGCGGTTGAAGAGATGTATGCAGAAGTGCCTATGCCAAAAATTTTGAAGAAAAAATTGTCATCAAACAAATCAAAGTACATAGAGATCGGGGTCTTGAGTGAGAATCTTTGCATATTTGACAGTATTCGCAAAGTTAGTACGGATATATGGGTAATGAATGAGTATGGGGTGAGTAAGTCTTGGACTAAACTATTAACCATTCTCGAAAACAGTTACGTTGAAACCAATTTTCCAGTAAAGTGTTTCGGCAATGGTGACATATTATTTCTGAGAGATGGTAAGGATGTAGCTGCACATGAACGCCAACGTCCCCCTTTTCCGTATGTTGATTTATTGGAAGTAGACCGACGTGTAGCTCTTCAAACTATAATTGATTCAGTGGCATATGAGATTGGAATTGAAGTTTGCGCTTTTTGCCAAATTCGTCTCCTTCAGATTCAATGTAAAAATCGTTCGAAGTGGGAATTACGAATCGCCATGGCGGAATTCAGCGTATACGGGCGGCTCACATTATTTTCTTCGTCGAAACGGTTCGGGACGAACCTCGTGGGAGAAGGGGAAGCTGATGCAGGGGCACCCGGCGTGGAGGCTTTTTCCATGACCAAATCGGCCATGGAGAATAGTTTTAGGAAGTCCCAATTTTAGTATGATTATTAGAGAATTTAGGTTTAGGAAATTATGTTATTTTAGTATTTCCAATAATTGGAAAGGTCCAGATTTGAGTCTAGTTATTTAGGAAGTTGCAATATTTTAATTATTTAGGAAAGTCTAATTCAAGTCTATCTAGGAAAGTCCAGAATCCTATAAAAGGATATCTAGTTTGTCCATTATTCTCATGTTGAAGAGAAAACCCAATCAAGTTTAATCGAGTTTACAGTTATTTAGAGTTATTTAATCGTTATTTTATCGTTCTTCGTATTAGTTTATTTTATTCTTAAATTCCGCTGCGTTCTACATCAGTCATCCATATCCTTTTACCTATAACTCCACCTTTTGGATTCTAGACCTAATAATCAAATGGTCCATCTTTAGATAACAATTGTGATTTGTGAAAAAATGGTTTACCAAATAGAGATCTTCACCACTTTCTTTTTCTTCTACATTATAAGGTAAGGTTGTGAAGAAGGACAATGTGGCTATATCTAATAGAGGTCTTAGTCATTTACTTTTGAAGAATAGAAAATTTTAAAGAAATATAGAAGTCTGTAAAAAGTAGCCGAGTAATCGAAAAATACTTTTTTTTTTTTTCTGTTTCTAATAGTGATCTCGTATGGATTAGTGTAAATCGCAGATATTAGACACACACTTTTATTTATACACAGATAAAGTTTTTTAATTTTCAAAAGTTTTTTAATTTGTTGAAAATTATTAAGATATACTGTTACTTATAGAACTTTTTTAAGTAACAGTATTAATGTCATTTATTAACTTAACATGTTATTTTGGTTTATCCGACCTAGTCCATGTTTTCTAGGCTAGCCAGGCCTAAGTTTGAATCTGGCTCCGCCCCTGCTAAGAGCAGGTCCATTGAAAAATGTTGAACATGATTGACCAGTATATGCAGCTTCTGGCAATAACCCGTTTCCCTGAAAAACCTCTTGATGATGTATTCTTGACACGAACATGTCAATCGAGCAATAAGTAAATTTCCAATTGAACACTTTAAACTACTATTGAAATCTATTATATAAAACAGAAGGAAAAATGATGACTGGGACAAACATCCTTATTTAATAAGAGATATTGTCTAGAAGCCCTTCCCAAAATTTAAGATGTAGTCCTTTATAGAAATAAAATAACGTATTTAAAAAATCTTTCTTAGAAATGATATATCTAATTTGAGAAAAAAATGAAACAAAAGGTATCGCAAGGGTTAAAAAAAGAAATTAAAATCTCTATCATAAAATAACTAATTTAAGAAAAAAATAAAATAATAGAAAATAAATAATAAGTAGAATACCAAAAAATTATGGTATCCACTATATAGCAATAAGAAATATTGAAAGTCGTCAAATTTAATTGATACGACTGTTCGTGCCCTAGGGCACGGGGTATACCCTAATCTTTGATAAATCAGAATTGCAAAAAATCAAAATGTTGAATTAGCAAATTTTCTTATGTAATTTTTACATAAAATGCACAAAACGTCAGACAAAGTGACCGAAAAAACTAAAAAAGATCAAAGTTATGATATAACTATACACAATTTTTTGGCCTTAGCTATTAGAATATTTATTTCTAATTACTAATGTTTTTCTAGTTTAGTGTTTGTCAGGTGAACAAATAGACGTATCAAAAGAAGTAAAATAAAATCAAAACAGTAAGCTTTAGTAGGTCAATAATTGACGTACGTTAATAACTGTCGTAGAACGTACATGTAAAATTCATAATTAATCGTGGAAACCATGATAATTACTTAGACTGTGTTTATATGTATAAACCATGACGTACGTTAATAAACCGAACTAATTAGCCGAATCAAACCAAGTCGAACCGTACCTATTGATTTTTGGGCCGAACCGCTCGCCTTTCGACTCAGTTCGGCCGAAAAATCGAACAACCTAAATCGGTCTGGTTTGAGTTTCTAGAAACCGCCCAAACCGAACCGATCGAACCCTAAGGAAAAATGAAATAATAATTTTGTACAGTTCGAAAGTGTTAAACTAAAAAAAAAAATTAGATAACCCCTAATCAAGTCTTCCATACTAGTTGTCTGTCCTCCTTCCTAGTTGTTGTCGGTTTCATCAATCACAACCTATTCAACTTGATTGAAAGGTTTTAGAGGTAATTCTTCACTGATTTTCTATTTAATTCAACCTATCTTACGTTTTTTTTTTTTATGAAGAACCTATCTTAGTTAGTAATTTAAAATTACAGATTTTGCATTTGCACTTCTATTTTTTTTTTGAAAGGTGGAAAAGTACGATGGATTTTTATTTTCGGTATATGTAATGGTAGAAAAGTATGATGACTTCTTAATTTTTATTTTCGATATATGCAATGAAATGAATAACATTAGTGTACCATTTTCTCTAAATTGTGCTCGGTTAAACCGATCAACCGAACTCAACCGAGCCGAACCAAACCGAGTCGAACCATGTCAGTCGGCCGAATGATCGGCTCTCGACTTCGGCCGATGATTTAGTCAAACCGCCACTTATTGGTTCGGCTTCGACTCGAGCTAAAACCGAAAAAAACCGACTATTGCTCACCCCTACTCACTAAACCCATTATTTATTTCTTTTGATTTATATGAAGGTGATTAAATCTTACTATAGTTAACTAATTAATTTATAAAAGGGAAAAAAAGTCTAAGTTAATTATTTGCAGTTGATCCATCTAATTACCTTATTTTCGATGATTCTTCAATCAAAATTCTCCAAACACTCTGAAATCGCATATGAGTTTGTGAAGAGGAGAGAGTTGAGTGAAATTTCTATACTCATTAGTGACAATCAAATGTTTCCAAATTCCAAATATTAAATAATGAGTTACCTAGAAAGTCTTAGTATACATGTTCTGATCGTGATGCTAGGTCGGTTTTAAAAGAAGTCCTCCTAAACCCATCTATCTACAACTAAGGTGGGGGTAGTGGATAGGGATTTAGAAGGACATTCGTGGACAAAATGTCTCGTAGACATTTAGAGACATTTTAAGACATTTCGAGACATTTGTCTGTAGACAATTCAAGACATTTGATTCATGGACAAAATGTCTTTATAGAAATTTCAAGACATTTGGTTTATAGACAAAATGTTTTGGAGACATTTCAACATATTGAATCCATAGACAAAATGTGTAGTGAATATTATTATTGTTACTTTATTATTATTATTATTATTATTATTATTATTATTATTATTATTATCTCATCATGGATATTATTATTGGTTTGTAATACAATAATATAATAATATAATAATAATAATATTACAATAATATAGTAATATAAGAAAATAATGTAATAATAATAGGATAATAATAATATAATATAGTAATATGATAATAATATCATTATTACTATAATATAATATTATAATAATATAATAATATAATAATAGTATAATATAGTAATGACAGTAATATCATTATTACTACAATAAAGTATTATAATAATTAATATTTTTATATATTATTTATTATAAATTATTTAATCTAATTTGATAATAATTATTATTTTTATCTGTCTTAATGAAATGTCCACAAGTGTCTTCCATATTTTGAGAGAAATTTTCTCTCCAGAAGCTCTCCAAATTTACACTAAAATGTCCTCATATGTCTCCAAAATCAATTTGTCTTGAAATGTCCTTAATTTCGTGTCTCCAACGAATACCACAGACATTTCAGGACATTTGAAATGTCTCAAATGAATAACACGGACATTTAGAGACATTTTAAATGTCCCCAACCAATAACACAGACATTTGGGGACATTTAAAATGTCCCAAATCAATAACACAGACTTTGAGGGACATTGCCATGTCCCTCCAAATCCCCAACCACTACCCCTTCCTAAATTTTGTGTCAGGTCCCTTTAAAACCCACTGTTTAGGTTGCTGCCCTCATATTTTTTTTTCAATTTTTGAGCTTATAGCCCAAACAAACGGGACCTAATATGACATTTAGTCCACTCTAATCCCATTAAGGGTTTGAAAACCAAAACAATATTGTAAATGGATATATAGTCCATTGGTATACATCTAGAGAGAAAACACAAATCCCTAGAATATATATTAATTTATAATACCTAATATAATCTTCCTCATCTATTATAACTGATTTACCAACAAAATTCTTGAATATCTTTTTTCATTTTTATCTCCCACATTCTCTCTCCAACCACGTTTCTATTCAAAGTAATGTTAGCTTCATTATCTTCAGTAACGGAAACAATTTATTTTCTCTCACTAAAACCGATTCACTTAATAAATCTCTATTAAACTCAGAAATCTTGTTTCATCTTCATTAGATTGTTGTGCAAACATTCATCCTTTATCAGGTTTGACACTGTGAAATTCATTATAATCACCATTGTTAAGATCTAATATTGTTTCTCATGTTAAATTATCAGATTATGTTGTTCTATTATGGATCATATCAGATTTATGATCCAATTATATAAGATCTGTTTACTAATTCATTAACTTCTAATGTATGATGTTTATTTTCTCTCTCTAAAATTTTCATAACTATTTGTTCGGGAATTTCATTATAATCAAATTTCTCTCTGTATCATCTAATCAAATCTTCATCATTATTCATTATTTTCTCTCTCTAAGATTCAGAACCGATTTTATGATGTTAATGTTAAATCCGTCTTTACAATTCATTTTATTCGATTAAGAAGTGTTTGTCTCTATGTATTTTGTTACTTTTTAGTAGTTTTAGGTTACAGATTTTGATTTTTAAATCATTTTTTTCAAATCTTCATCAAGGTTTCCGTACAATTTTTTATGCAGAGAAGATCTCGTACGATTTGTTATAACTGAATGCAAACGACATATAATTTAAAATAAATTACGGATCGTTTACAATAAATTACATATCATTTTTCATCCAGAGAATATCTAGTACGATTTGATTGTAACAGAATGTAAACGATATATAATTTACACGACATTACATGATGTTTACTGAACATAACACATACATAACGCAAACATCTTCTGTACGATGTTTTTATAACAGAATGTAAAATATATGTATTTTGTTACAAATTATACATACTTTATAAATAATATAAAAAAAATCTTATAAATCTGCATAAATTATATATAATTTATTCAACATTACGCATACTTTTTCCCCAAAACAGTTGTCGTTTATAGTACAATAAATGTTCCAAAAATTATATGTAATTTATTGCACATTATACATACTTTTACATAACAATGACCTTGTGATTCAAACTAAAGTTATGTTTGTCTTTTAACACATTTTGAAGTTTAACAAACAGTATGCATAATTTATTCCATTATACATGTCATTTCTAGTCAATTATATGTTTTGTTGACAAATGTATATGTTTTCTTTTTGTAGTTTTGCTGTTACTTATGGAATTTCCTACAGAATCATCCAATCCAAGTAAGACCACAAAACTAAAATCTGATGACTGAGATAAAATATTTACTGAAGTTGGTCATTTGTTTCCTGGTGGTGCAAAAACATTTGGATATGCTCTTCGACAATATAGTGTAAATGTTGTTTGTCCTGTTCAAGACTACATATGTTCTTCGACAATATAGTGTAAATGATTTTTTTGTAACAGAATGTAAACGATGTGTAATGTAAAAGAAATTATGTGTAATTTATTGAACATGACACACATACAGTTGATAAATTACGTTGTATACATGACAAATGATGCTTTCCTCGTCATAAATAACACATAATTTACGTATTTGTTTCATAATTTGTATTCGATGTGTATTTATGTATGAGTAAAAAAGAAAACAAATGTTGTTGTAATGTTCCCAGAAAAATATACTATTTCCAAATCTGAAAATTAAGTGAGAGAAAGTGATATATATACGTTTTGTATATTAACCCCCAAATCACGCTAAATTGATCCCAAAAAATATACTCTTTCCAAATCTGAAAGTTTAGTTAGAGAAAATTGATTTGAATCGAAAAAAATATTACATAGTAAGATAGAGAAAATTGATTTGGTCCAAATCTGTTTAGAGGAGAGAGAAAATTTGATTTCCAAATCTGTTTAGAGGAGAGAGAAATTATGATTTGTTTCTATCCATTTTTTGCTAATAATCCCCCAAATCACGCCCAAATCTGATTTCCTACTTTTCAGCGTTTGATTAGTATCTGGTAATGGCGTTTCGAAGATTTAGGTTAGGGTTATTGGAAACGTTTCGTTTTGGGAAAGTTTGATTTTGTTTCTAAACTGTTTAAGGATGGGAGAGAAAGTTGAGGGTCAGAAATATCTGATTTCCTATAATTTATCCCAAATTCACGGTTAATTAAGCCGTTGGAATTTTTGGTCCGGCCCCACAATTTAAAATCCTGCGAAAATGGTTTGGGACACGGATGGAATTGTTGTATAGATAGTAAGGGTTTTTAGCCCTAAGAGCAAAAGGACTAAAAATCCATTTTTTGACAAGATTGGACCCTAAACCCTTTTTGAACATTATTTTGGTCTATATACCCATGGACCCATTTTTTTTAGATTGGACTTTAAGAGTCATTACATTTAAACATTGATATATCATACTGCTTAAATTACATGAGATAAATCTTGGTGATACTGCTTCCAGCCAGAGCCGTGACTGAGAATTTGAGGGTCCTATGCGAAGTTTGATTATGGACCTTGGGTATAATTAAAAAAATTACAAACAAAAAAATGAACCACGCGCCGATTAAAGACTTGTAGTGAGCACGACTAACTTAAAATGATAAAACAAAATCTTTGTACAACGTATAGTTTAAAGTCTAAGCGATTTTTTGAATATGATATCTTTTGTATCATGATTTTCTCATAGGTATTTATGTATTGTTAGAATAAAAATAACACTTAGATCTCGTTTTCTTAAGAACACGTCAAAAGATGAAAAAGATGCACCCAAACAACAAAATAGTAAAAAAAAGAAAGTGTGACAGAGCATAAAATAAGAATTGATTTAGCAATAATCCTCTCTAAGTAAAAGAAAAAAAAAAACAATGTAGTGGGTTTCAAACCCGTGTCTCAAGTGTGGGAATCAACAAACGACCATTAGGCTGATAGACGTTTCAAGTTTAAGTATGTAGGTTACTTATATATAACTTTAAAGTGACCTTCATAACAGGTGGGCCTCTGTGTGGTGGGGGACCAGGGCGGGCTGCCCGCCCGCCCCCAAACACGGTTCTGCTTCCAGCGAGACTAGATCCCAGGACCTCATGTGCTTAAGAGAGATGTCCAACCACTATACCAAAGGGTGGTGGACACCCTCATGTGGTTAAATCTAATTATTTACACCACAAGAAAAATTATCCTTTTTGTTTGTCCACAGTGCAAGAAAACATATCCCACTACTGACCAGTGCTTCCTGCCCACCGGCCAACCAGAACGTCGATCACCCAATAGAGATTCACGAGATTCCCTGTCGTTCATTTTCCTGACATCAAAATCCACGCGCACATCATGACTCACCTTGTCGTCACAACCATCGTTTTCCAAGTTGGGATTCTCTGATGAGACATCGTTGAGATAGTGTTTGATGTAGATTGTTGCGGAACGTAAAAGTAATGAAATCCACCATTGTGATTAAACTAAACTAATGAAATAAAGTTGACGAAATAACGATTAAATGATAAATAAATGAAGAACAACTGAAATAATTAAAGAAGAAGATGCAATCAAGGAAATTTTGTATTTGATAATTCAATTCAATTTTAACAAGACAGACTGGACTTCTCGTATATAGAGATTATACTTTCCTAGTTAGACTCAAAATAAAGAAAGAAGATCACTACTAAGGATATTTTCCTTGATTGCTAGGATTCTAAACATGGACACCTTAAATACTAAACCGGAAACTATGCTAATATAGGATCCTAGCCGTTAGGTCCACTATTGGTCTGGCCGAGAGGCCCACTAGTTGGATGGCCGCCATCAGTTTTCCTCACTCACTCAAACAACCGATTCCCATGACTGCAAATCCCATTCTTCATAGTAAAAAATATTGCTCTTGATTATCACTTCATTCCTGAGAAAGTTGTTGACTCGGCGAATATTGAGTTTGTACCATCTCATGACTAACTTGAGGATATTTCGACAAAGAGTCTATTGCATAGTCGGTTTTGGAGTTACGTCCCAAATTGAATCTTCGGAGTGCATCAACATTCAGTTTGCGGGATGGTAAAACCGGCGTATCTCAAGGACTGAGCGAACCAATTGTAGGGGTTGGATACACGTGTTATATATACTTTCTTTCTTGGTAGATATCTTTATTTCCATGATTGTAAACTTATCAGACAAATACATACAAAGGTCTAAGATTTCCTTACCCAAAACCTAATTATCAAACTCTGTCCTAGTGTCAAGTGGGAGCTCAAGTTCAACAATCCTTCTTCAAGAACAAAAAGAAAAGTGAGGATACAAAATAAATGTCCTAATTTGATTTATGTAAGAACATGATCTAAGTAACTAAAACATGTTCTATTTTGTTATGCAAGACATTTCGTAAGTGGTGTTCATGATCCCCGAAGGATTGAGTAGAAATTATCAAGACATGAAACTACACTGATTTGATTTAATTTTAAAAAAATATATGATACTGAACCTCTAAATTAACTTAGTAACTCTTATAAGGGATCAAGCATCAAGTAGTACTTATCACATTAATCCTTTTTCTTTTACATTACCAAATATATATGAGTTGTCATAACTCAACACCTAATCTTTATCTTCTGTCTGCCCGATAACTTCTCTTACGGGTTGAACTTCTTTAATGTCTAGTTGTTGCCGGCTACACACGAAATTGTTGATGTCAACAAAGGTCAGTTCCGGTTATCAGTCAGGAAAAGAGACTTGATGCTGGATCACGTCTGAATATTTAATATTCCGTCTAGATGAATGATACTGCTTCCTTTAGCGCCCACTCCTGGAAATCTTGGGGGAAAACCTGCAAAGAGTTCGGAAACCTCTCCGACCCTCAAGACAGTCAGATTGTCGTTTGCATTTAAAGTATTGATTGTTCCTTCATTGGCGATGTGATGTGATGCGATGCCCTTTTATAGACTGACTGTGATAGACGGTGTAAATGAAACGGTTATGATCCACTAATCGGGATTAAGACTACTCTTCGGTAGTTAGGGAATTTAGGATTTCTTTTTGAGTTTATCTCGTATGTTGGATATTTAGAAGTTCCTATTTTCAAGTATACTTCGTAAATATCCTATCGAGTTGATAGATATTCTAGGAGATGTTTCCTTCTTTGAGACTCTTGAAGACCAAGTCAGTTAAACACGTAAGATCGTAGCCAACTGAGATCTTTAGAAAGATTCTGGATTAAGTCGGTAAGTGTGTGGTACGCTTCTGCCTTCCCATGTTGAGGGTGTAAGGTATCAACCTCGTTTACGTGGACCCCCTTATACTTCTTGCCAATCCCAGGGCAGACCTGGTCGTGTTTTAGGCGGAACAAGACTGAAACTCCTTAGATGATCTTGCCCACTTTCCGGTTCTAGACTTAGGTGGCTGACTTCTTCGGGCTCAATTGTCTTGTTGCCTTGAGATGGGTTGACTCGTTTGATTTCTAGTTTTCTCTTGACTTTCTTGACGTCAGTCAACGGTTGACCATTTTATGTAGGATTATTTAGACATTGACCCCCAGTTATTTACCGATATTAGGACTATACCCCCAAAATGAAAATGTATATGACGTTGACCCTCATTCTCGATTTTTCCGTTAAATATTAGTTAAGTGATCCGCGTGCCAACCACAGGTGCGACTTATGACCAAATACCCTTTATTAAATATTTAGATTATTTAGACATTGACTTCCAACTATTTACTGATATTATGACTACACCCCAAAACAACAATGCATAGAGTTAACTCTCATTCTCGATTTTTTTCGTCAAATACCAATTAAATAGTTCACTTGTGCTTTCGTATTCCTCTTATTTCTATAGGTTTTCAGAGATAGTTTTTATGATTGGTCCATGAACTCAAAGTTGGTCCGAGAGTCCGACCCAAATAAGAAAAAAATAGTAAGGAAAATATGTTATCTGAAGTCAGAGACGGGTTCGACTAATTTGGCTAGATATATTAGATAGACTACCGATGGAAAACATATAAAAAGGGTTACTCCAGTATCTGATTGTTCAAGTACCAAGTCTGGTTGATTAGAAAAGGTCACAGATATATAATTGTTGGATACAAAGTTCAATCCTTAGTTAGTCTTAGACTTGTTACTTATAATAAAAAAAAAACTTATGCATGTGGTTGGCAAGCGACTCACTTCAAGAGTCAATCCCAAACATATTTTCAGTTTGGGGGTGTAGTCCTAAAATCCCTAAATAATCGGGGGTCAAGATCTAAATAACCAAAATATTTCTTGAATGATATTTTTTTCATAAATCACAATTGTGGCTGACACGCGAACCACATAACTGATATTTATTTAAAGAAAAATCGAGAATGGGAGTCAACGTAATACATATTTTCATTTTAGAGGTGTAGTCCTGATATCGCTAAAATACTGGGGTCAATTACTAAATAACCCTATTATGTATCATCAAGGACGATAATAGTTATATCGTCAACCATTCCTCCTCCAAATTTTTCAGGCTCAATCTGTAAGGGAGTTTGAGCATAATTATCGAATGAATTATACAATGCAAGCTCATTGATATTCTCAACGAACTCCCGTGGTTTTTCCTTTCGTGAGTCTTTTCCTTTCTTCACTGTTTCTCCAATCTCACTTTCAAACATGTTGTCAAACTGTCTATATGTTCCATGTTTCTGAGATAAACAAGACTGATCTCAATTCTTGTGATAACCTAGTTGATACAGACTATTACACCCATGTTTTTTGTTTTAGTGAACGATAACTCGCAATTCCATATCTCATTACTACGGAACCACTATCTCCAATATTCACAGCTTTTAGACACTACAAACATAAAATATATTAATGACATGAATCATTTGACCTTAGAGAAAATGCAAGTACCGAGCATTTGGACCTACCGATATTTGCACATTTTAGTCCAAAGGTGGAGATAAGTCTTGTGTAATCACTTCGTAAAAGCTGGTATTGAATGATGATTAACTTATCAAGAATGAACAAAACCCTCGACCGTGCGGTTGCGGGAAATTGACGGGCACGATATGGACATCTCCGAACGAATGGTCTTTAAGTGCATTCTTGATAAAATCTGTTAAGTACTCTCCTTAATCAATTCCTTGTTTGCTCCAACCACCAACACTATTTGTTATGGCAATGGTGCATATATTCTTGCTAATGAAATGTGCATCTTCTCCTTGAGGTTTACTTTTGTTGTTTTTCGAGAGGTATGATGATCCTGAAATAAACGGGTGTTATATTGGCACAAACTCGTTACAACTGTTGTTTGTTTGACACAATGATGTAGAACGCAGCGGATTTTAAGAATAAACTAAACTAATACGAAGAACGATCAAAATAACTGTAAACAACTGTAAATAACTGAATAAACTGTAAACTTCGATTAACTTCAATGGGGTTTTTCTCTTCAATCTGAGAATAAAAGACAAACTAGATATCCTTTTATAGGATTCTGGACTTTCCTAGATAGACTTGAATTAGACTTCCTAAATAATTAAAATACTGCAACTGCCTAAATAACTAGACTCAAATCTGGACCTTTCCAATTATTGGAATTATTAAAATAGCATAATTCCTAAACCTAATTTATCTAATAATCATACTAAAATAAGGACTTCCTAAATCTACTCTCTCTGGCCGGTTGGTCCATGACCGGGTTCGGTCATGGAAATAGTCTCCACGCCGGGTGCCCCTGCATCACACAAACTGTTATTTTTTATAGTTTGAGACAAACTGGTGTTACATCGATACGAACGTATTTTCTTTTGTGATTAACCTAACTTGTTTGGACTTAAACAAGTATTAAGTTTTTGACAAAATGGTGTTACATTGATACAAATCGTTGTTTGTTTGATACAAATTTAATATAAATTGTTGTTTGTTTGATACAAATTTGATACAAATTGTTGTTTGTTTGATACAAGTTGTTGTTTGTTTGATACAAATTTAATCTAAATTGTTGTTTATTTGATACAAATACACTCAAGTGATCCGGTTTTGTGATAATTATGATAAAAGATGATATGTAAATTTGATATATTTTATAATTTGATTTGACTTTGATACAAGGACCAAAGTGACCTTTAATGGAGTATTGTTTAAAAAAATAAAGTATTAAAATATAGAAAGTATTTTGACTTGATATATGGACCATAATTAACTTATCAAGAATGAACAAAACCCTCGACCGTGCGGTTGCACGAAATTGACGGCACAATATGGACATCTCCGAACGAAGGTCTTTAAGTGCATTCTTGATAAAAACACGTAAGTACTCTCCTTAATCAATTCCTTGTTTGCTCCAACCACCGTCACTATTCATTATGGCAATGGTGCATGTATTCTTGCTAATGAAATGTGCATCTTCTCAAGGTTTACTTTTGTTGTCTTTTGGAAAGTATGATGATCCTGAAATAAACGGGTGTTATATTGGCAAAATTTGGTACAACTGTTGTTTGTTTTACAAACTGTTGTTCTTTCATATATATAGTTTGAGGCAAACTGGTGTTACATTAATACAAACTTGATACAAACGTATTTTTTTTGCGATTAATCTAACTTGTTTTGACTTAAACATGCAAGTATTAATTTTTGACATTAATATAAATTGTTGTTCATTTGATACAAATTGTTGTTTGTTTGATACAAACGACTGTTTGTTTGATACAAATACACTGAGCTGGTCCTATTTTGTGAAGATTATGATCAGAGATGATAGATAGTTGTTGATGGCAATAAAAGGTAAATTTGATATATTTTATAATTTTGATTTGACTTTGATATGAGATCCAATTTTAAGTTTTTAACAGTGTTCACCAGACTCTGGTACAGTGGTTGGACACCCCTTTTAAGTCCGTGAAGTCATGGATCGAGTCTCAATGGAAGCAGTTTGTCATCAAGATTTATCCCATGTAATTTAGGTTATAAATAAAATAAATAATGTGATAACATGTTATTTTTTTTTGGTTAAAAATCTAATATTTGTATTATGTTTGGTTAAAAACATAAATATTTATATTTTGATTGAGTAAACCCCTAATATATTTTGTAACTCTTTTAATTTTTTTTGCAAACAGTTGTTAATCTTTCGCAACCAACTACAGTCCTTTTATAAACCAGTTGCCACCCTATTACAAGCAATTACAAATCACGAATATATTCTTTTTAAAGAAGGTAATATAGATTCATTGATAAGAAGAACAAAAATACAACCACGATGGAAAGCAAGATGGTTAACCAGCCAAGACACCAAAACAAGAGCAAGCTGAGGGAAATTACATTAGGCTTAAATCATGTTCAAAACATCCGAACTCCTCGTATAAAGGCTAAAAGGAGCAGTACTATTCCATTCTTGATTACATGCTCAATAATGCACCAAACTTTTCACTTGTGTGATCATATTCTCCATCGAACCTTTATCCATTAATTTGTTTTTATGCTCTAACCAAGTGGCCCATACAATGGAAGGAAGGATGCACATTCATATGAAAGATTTCATAAATTTTACCCTCTCCGGATTCCACTGTGCTAAAACCGGAGAGATGGATTGATTGCTAGTAATGAGATGCTAGGAGGGATTAATTGACTCCCAAATTTTAGAAGTGAACGGGCAAGTGAAAAAAAGGTGTGTCGATGATTCCCAATTAGATTTGCAAAGAGATCATCTATTAGGAGTCGTGGAGCCATTCTTGATGATGTTATCCATATTGAGGACTGCATTATTCACTATAGCCCATAGAAGGAAGGAGACCTTCGAGGGGATAACCTTGTTCATAGGGATGTCAACACGGCGGGTTTGGGACGGTTCATCCCCTTCCCAACTCCGTCAGGTTAGTAATAGGGTTTTAATCGTCCCAATAATAAATCAGGGTGGATATTCAATTACCATACCCGCCCCAATCAACAATTGTAAACCATTACCGCATCGCCCCGCCCCGTTTAATATGAAATTAGTAGGATTGAGTCGGGTCGGGTTCAAACAAAATATTTTGTGTTTTATTTCACAAAAATTATTTTAGCTTGAAGTAACATAACAATCATCAACAAAATTTTATAAGACTTTGAGTTTATCAATAATAAACACTACAAAAACAAAATTAATCATAATGTGCCATTAAGAATGCACTATCCCTAAAGTGGGCAGTTAGAAGAGAGAGAAAGAGCCGGGTGGTAGAACTTTCTTGTTTCCGCTTTGGGTGGCGCCTTTTCCATGGGGTAGTTACCGATCAATATTTTGTGCGAATCTATCCGGTTTTATGATAGTTATCTTCCATATTATTTAATTTAATCCTGTATTTCAGTGTCTCTCTAGGAGCATTTCATCTTGAGATATAGTCTCTTCTCATCTTTTCATTCGTTTCCTTAGTTTTATCTCTTAATCTACCGTCAAAGCTTTCATGGATTCTCCAAACAGTCCTTTCATCCAACACTTTGCAGCCTTAACTGCAGAAGATCTACCAACATCCATGGCGGCTGTGGTTCTATAGTTTTAGTACAATATCTTATTCACTTTCTATTTCGATGGTGGTGGTGATGGTTGTGGTGTGGAGCAGTGGCAAAAAAAAGAGGGTTTTGATGGTGGTGGTGGTGGGTTTGGTGGTAGTTGTATGGTCTATGGTGTTTTAGGGGTGGTGTGTTTTGATGGAGAGTTCTATGGCGGTGGTGATGGAGCGACGCAAGGCGGTTTTTCGGTGACAGCGGCGGTGGTTTTTTTAACTTTTTTCTCTTTATTGAGACCGTGTCTAGTCAATTTCTTTCTCTTTACGAGGCACTTTACATTTAAATGTATGTAACTCTCATGAAGTTTTCAGAGGAGAGAAATAAGAATGATCATCCATGTAACATTGTGATTTAATCACTTATGAATGAAAATGGTTTCGCTTGGTTTCAAAAAAAATAATAAACACTACAACTACTTAAATAATACAGTATAAAATAGTTAAATTGATAATATAAGATTAAAGTTCTAGAAACATAACTTTAAACAAAACATATATTTAATATATAACATACTAATCGGTTCGGGGTGGGGTTTACTATCTAATACCAAACCCGCCCCGAACCCGATTATGTTTTTTAATTTCATACCAAACCCGAACCGTTTAATAAACGGGTCGGTAAAACATGTCCCATTAGGGGCGGGTTTGGACAAAAACTCGCCGGTTCAGACTAAATTGTCGCTCCTACTTATTCCAAAACCTTTTTGAAATTTTAACCTGACATTGAGAGGTGATGGTGCTTGTTGTTCTAGCATTTGGTACAATGATTTAACTGAAAATCCATTTTTAAAAGACATCCATTTTCGAGAATCTACTATTGAATTGAGAGTAGTAGTCACTTATGTAGTAGTATTAAGGAGGCCAGTGAGGAGACATCTCGGAGTTCTTTATCGGACGAGAGAAGTGAAGATTCCAAGAATCATCGCTAAAAGATCCACCTAAATTATCTTCAATCACTGCAAATTCTTTTTGTGGCTCACCACAGTGCTGGAAATCTAGATGAAGGTTCCTCTTCCTGTCCAATCTTCCAACTAGTACCTTAACTGCGAGCCCTAGTTAATCTATAGTTTTGTATGTTTAAGGATATTTGAGATCATAGAAGAGATTTATCTCCATGTGGCCAAGAATTTAGAGGATTTTTTATCACTAGGAAACCAAAAGGGAGGCTCCTCCCTTATATTTTTTATCAACGATCTTTCTCCATAAGCTCCGAGGTTCTTGCCTTTATCTCCAGTCCCATTTACCGAGTAGGTTGTGGTCCAAAAATTTCAAATTTTTTTATACCTAAGTCTATTGACTTTTTGTTGATATTTATTTTGGACCAAGCAACACAATGATTATTTCTCTTGTTTTCGGTTGAACTCCACAAAAAGTATTTGATAATTCGATCAATCTTCTTTCTGATGGATACATGCATTAGAAAAAGGGAGAGAAAGTAAAGTGAGATGGTTGTAAGAGTGCTCTTAATCAAGACAATTCTTTCTCCTTTACACATGACTTGTACTTGAACCCAGTCTCTTTTGAAGTTTATAACAGGATCCCAGGAGGAATTGTTTTTGGCAATTTTCTGGGAGGCATCCCCAAATAAAAAAAATCGAAGGTTTTATTGTTTACAATGAAGTGTGCTTTTGACTTCCTCTAGGAAAACTTGATCTTTATTCACTTCAATAATATTAAATTTATCTCTATTGATACGCAAACCTGTAAGAGATTCAAATATTTGTTGAGGAACCATATTAAGAGTTTTAACTTGTTCAACCTTAGCTTCCAGAAATATCATTATATCATCTGCGAATTGGAGATGAGAAATCTCGCTCCTCTGTCCATTGACCCCGAGTCCATGTAATCTGTTAGATGCTATGGCTTCTTTCATTAGCTCAGAAAAGACCTGATAAGACATGAAAATGTTCCATCTAAATCTCTTAACTTTGGCTAGTTAGTCCATTTCGAGCTGTAACTTTGAAAAATTGCTTGTTTTTCTTACTCAGGTGTCTTCTAGAAATTGACCATGAAAAGCGGATAAAAACGGGAGAGAGACACACAAGGGCATCTTGGTCATTTGGTGACGAGGGTAGTTTGATAATTTTGATCAATGTTGATACTCGATTGCAAAGTAGAGTCTAAGACGAACCAACGGCGAAAACAGACTTCAAATTGGAGTCGGGGCGAAGAAATTATATGTGGTCAAAGTTGAGTCAAAAGTAGTTGACCAAAATCAA
>BEHA01000612.1:1896170-1920835 GCA_002897215.1 Eschscholzia californica subsp. californica
TAACAGCCTATTCAGACTCGGATTGGGCTGGTTGCCCTGATTCTCGTAAGTCAACAGGAGGCTATTGTGTGTTCTTGGGTAAAACCCTAATTTCTTGGTGCTCGAAAAAGCAAGCAACAGTAGCCAAATCATCAACGGAAGCAGAATATAAAGCTTTATCAAACACTGCTACAGAAATGGTTTGGATTACGTACCTCATGGATAAACTTGGTTGTTCATTGAAGAAACCTTTGCTTCTCTACTGTGATAACATTAGTGCGAAATATTTGGCCTCAAATCCAATATTTCATGCTAGAACGAAGCATATAGAGGTCGATTTTCACTATGTCAGAGATCTAGTTTCGAATGGAACTTTGGTGATTCACCATCTCTCAACGAAGGAGCAACTCGCTGATATTTTTACCAAGGGGGTTTCATTCGATCTCTTCTCTTATTTTCGAAGCAAACTCATGCTTCATCGCAGCTCCTCACCATGAGTTTGAGGGGGGCTGTGAATCTAGGGTTTTTACAGAGAAAGAGAGAGAGGCCGAAATGAGGGATTAGGGCAAATCTTTGCCTTTTATATCTAGGTCATGTTCTGACCAAGACTTAGTCAAGAAGACCAATGTCAAGTCAAGACAAGAAGACCAATGTCAAGTCAAGCCAAGAAGACCAATGTCAAGTCAAGCCAAGATGACCAATGTAACTCTCTGGTCAAACCAAGTCAAGGAAGTCTTCTGACTAAGTCAACCTGCAACAAGAATAACTAACTAAAGTTAGTTACAACTAAAATCTGTTTTAGTTAACTAACTATTTTTCTAATCTTTCTTTCTCTTCTTCTTTAGATTCTCATTAGTATAAATAAACTTGTAATAAACCTCAAGTACTATTGATTGGAAAATAAAATAGAGTTCTTAGAATTTCTTACAATTATGCTACACTAGTGTTTGGGTCTAAATTTCTTCGTATGTATTCTTTAGAAAAGCATTTACCTAATGACTACTAGACAAAATGAGATCATTACCTAAATGAATTGAAGTTGAACAATTAATATAATTTCGTGTTTAAAAACCACGTTTATGGTTTTCATTTTCTTTTTGTTCAGGAGCCAATTTTTTTTTGCAAGAGTTGGAATATTTCACTAGAACCTCCTAGGTTTTACATAAATAACTAATTTCATCAATTATTAAATAATTCCGTATAAAATAGAGCATTACTATATTGATCTTGAAACAGTTGGGTTTTACAAGACTTTAGCTCGTATGAGCTTGATACTTGTGAAGAATTGGTGTCAAAAGAAGAAAATATCTGCATCTCTAAGTAAGTGCTATATGATTTTCAAGGAGATAAATGATCTAGAATGTGAGATCCAACATATTCACTGGGAATGGATTGTAAGTACTGATCATATGGCAGCAATCACCGATCTTATGGCGAATTTGGGTTTAGGTTCTCAAACAAGAATTATGTTACTGATTTCTTTCGCCTAGTTGTAGTGTAACATTTCAAGTCTTAGAAGTTAACGATATTGTCTTCTCTTTTGGCACTTAGACACAAGTCCAAATGGTATGAATTTTGTTTCTGATGAAGGTTTTGCGAGTCCTTCGGAAGGACCCTGACATTAGGAAAGACACGATCTTCCCTATCGGAGAGTATGCAGCGACAACGTGAGGTTTTGTTCCATATTTTAGAAGTATCGACACTAAGTTTGAGTAGCCTCGGAATTCTCTCCGGAACAATGTGGGACTATTACATCCCCCACCTTAAAGACGGGTTTCTTAAGCTCTTATACCATCTGAAAGGTCCCAAGCTTTAGTAGTTACCGATAATGTCTCCTCTTTAATTTGACACTCAATCCCAAGCCTAACGAGTGTAAGGTTTTGTTCCTAGTGAAGGCTCCACGAGCTCCTTCTAAGGCTTCGACACTAGCGAAGACAGTTCCCACTACCCTCCAAAGTACACGGTGCAGTGTACCCTCATATGTTCGATTTTATCCTCACTTAGCCATAAACCTACTACGGTATGAAGTTTTGTTGCACATTGAGAAGCCTCGAAACTTATTAAACTTAAGCACTCACTTATATCCTACGCTCCAGACGTTCTCCTAAGCGACGGGAGACTATTACAAATAGGGCTCCCGATGTCAGATAAAGTGGACACCCAGCATTTTAAAGTTGGATAATTCTGATTCTCTAGGTTTGCAACAAGTTCGATTGTGTGATTTGGTTGAGACGTCTCCGACTAGTTTTGTAGTTTAAGGGATTCTATCCCAGCCTTTTGTTATTTGAATAAATCATTTCCTTCTTATGAAAATAAGCTAATTTTCACTGTCTTCTTGCAAACTATTTCCGTCGAATGTTGACCCATTAACTTTAACTATGACAAACATCAAGTCTACATTCCAGTGAATTACGCTTCTTAGCTTATAAAGACTGTTTTTTACGGAACTAGTTGAAATGACCACACTTCTGTAGAACACATTTCTTTGGTATCGAATATTGTTGCTTGATCCTAACCCTGCGTATGAATTTTCTCTCCTCACCTAGATATTTTGGTCAAGTGGCCAACACGTCAGTTAACGATCTATATTATCTCTTCTATTCAACTACAAAATGTTAGAAGAGTAACTTCTTGTTTATGTTTTAGCTCAACGTTTTTGCTTTTTGACATTGAAGAGTACACTTTAACTTCTACACTCTTTTGCCCCTCTGAAGTATGAAGACAATTCTTGAAAGGTATAATGTTCATTCAAAGAACCTTGAGAAATTCGACCAGCCATCTCTTGAGCCACAGGTAAGACATTATTACATCTTTTTATTTACAATATTTTTAGTTTCACGTACTAACATAATTGAGACCGTACATATATAGAGATGTATGCCTCTTCCGCTTTGTAGGACACTTACACGTAAAGGTCACTATTTAGGCAAGATTCATTACAATGATTATGTCAAAAACAATTGAGAAAGGGTAATACATTAACTAAGTGATATATGTTAATATACACCAAGCGTATCAACACCCAAAATCCGAAAGTCCAAATTCAAGACAATGGCAAGAATGTTTATATCGGTGTTTCATTAAGAAATATTCTGTCTCCTTCTAAGATACCAAATGCCAATGATAACTTTCATAGTTGAGCATCTTTCCATTTATAAAGGAAGATTATGCATTTCCGACACCCCATATGATAACAGTTTTTTTGTTGTAGAATTCCTAGTTGTATATATTTCGTTAAAGCTTAATTTGCAGTGTCTTTTTGGTTCTTAAAGCTACAAAACAGCAACTATGCTAGGCTGCAGAAAGAAGTGGCAGATCAAAGCCACCGAATAAGGTACGGGTTTGTATCTCGTGTAAACTAAAGAGTGAGATTGATGTATGAACTTGCATAAATTACTTGGGTGTTTTTGTTATTTCATGTGCAAAAGGCAAATGAGAGGAGAAGAATTACAAGGACTGAGCATAGAAGAGTTGCTTCTATTAGAGAAAGCTCTTGAAATAGGGTTGACTCGTGTTCTCGAGACTAAGGTTTGTATCATTTTCCTGCTAGCTGCACAATCTAGATTTTGTCGAATATGGGAGATTTCTTACAATATTTACTTAATGGGCTTAAGCCGATTTGACCCTGTAGACTTCAGGTCTGATCTTGGCTCCGCCGAGAGTCGGTCCTCTGAGATAGTATTGATGTTCCCCTTGACCCTGGTTGGCTCCTCTGGGCCTTTGGTTGCTTTCTTGGCGGTCGGGCACTGTTCGTCAGAGTCAAACCCTGATCCGATTCATGATCTGTTCGATGACCTTTTATGCTTGTATTCTTAGGGTTGTTGCCCCTTTTGGATGTATTTGTCCAGCTCGCCCTTCCTTACCATTTCTCTGATGAGGTTCTTGAGATGTCGACAATTGTTGGTTTTGTGGGCGTAGCCTCAGTGAAAGGCGCACCATGCGGTCATGCCTCTGAACCCGAATTCCTCCTTATCATCGTTGGGTCTGGGAAGTTCCGCTTTTCCTTTCGCTGTGAGAATCCGTAAAATTTCCTCCCTTTCTTTCAGCAACGGGGTATAGGTGGCAAAGTCAGATTTGGGTCTTCTGTTTTGTTCTCGTTCCTTGTGAGGCCTAACTTCCTGTTGCTCTTTCTTTCGGATCGGTTCACTCTCGTACGCGATGTTTGACATCATCTTGCCTTAGGACTCTCAATAGGGCGGCGAAAGCAACCTTTGGCTCCAAGTCAGGGACCTGCACCATGAGGTTGTGGAATTTCTGCCAATAAATTGCCAAGGTCTCGCTTTTTCCTTGAACCACGTTGAACAGCTCGTCGATCTTTCTTTTGATCGTGGTGCTTCCTCGGAAGGCGTCGCAGAAGACCTGGGCGAGTTGTCCAAAAGATTTGATTGATCCCGGGGCTAGCGCTTGATACCATGTCTGTGCTGGTCCTTTTAGGATTGGAGCGAAGAGTACGTACCATAAGTTCTGATTGGTCGTGTCTAAGTTCATTACTGTAGTGTAGTTGTTGATGAACACCACTGGGTCCTCCAAACCGTGGTAATGATCTAGTGCTGGACACTTGAAGTTCTTCGACTTCTCAGATTTAAAATCTCTTGGCAGAGAGGGGGTTGGTGGATTACTGCTTTTCCCCACAACTTTTCCTTCTCTCTCTCTCTCTCGAGTTAGCTCTGCTACTTGATGTATGAGCACATCGCAGACGGTTGGGTTGTCCGTGCACCCTTCACCGACCCCCTTCTTTTTAAGGATGTACGGTCGGTTGGAATCTAATGCTTCGTATTCTTCTAGAATGTTCTCCAAACGCATCTGGTCGCCATGTTGTAAAGTCAGATCGCTAGAATAGAATGCATTACCGGGTGAGAAAAGTCTCCGCGTGTATCTTCTGATTACATCTTCTCTCTCTTCTGGTGCCGCAGTTTTCCTAGCCATCTCTGCTTTGCGAAGGCTTTCCTCTAGTTGTTTTGCCTCCTCATCCCTTCGGAGGTAGTCAGCCTTGACTTGTTGTAGCTCAGCTGATAAGACGTGAAAATGTCTCATCTGAATCTCTAATTTGGGCTAGTTAGTCCATTTGGAGCAATTACTTTAATGAATTGTTGGTTTCTCTTTCTCAGGTGTCTTTTACGGAGTTCGATGTGAAAAACAGATAAAATTGGGAGAAAGACATACGCGGGGCATTTTCGTCATTTGTGATTCTGGAAATTATGGTCAACATTGGTGCTCGGTTGAAAAGTAGAGTCCAAGATGAAGCGCAGACGGAAGTCTAATCGGAGTCCGGACGAGCAAGATAGACTAGGTCAAAATTAGTTGACCAACTTAAAGCTTTCAGTAACACGTGGCGGGTTCACAGAAAAGAAGACGGACAGTAAGATGTGTGTGTGGTACACCTTCGGGCATCTCGGGACGACGCGTTCCATTGTGGTACCCCCTTCATCGGAGTTTAGAGAGAGAGGAGAGGACTTTTAAGAATTTTTTTTTTAGAGAGAGAGAGAGAAAAAAAAAATTTGAATGTCGCCGGCGGGAAATTTGGCCGGCCGGCGACCCTGCCGGTGAAGATGATGATGTGGCTTGCTGAGATGATGTGGCATAAAGAGAAATGAGATGGAGGAGAGAGAGTAACGAAATGTTAAAAATAACGGAAAAAAGGGGGCCATACGGGAATTATTGCTAAAGTAGGGGGCCATGGAGGAAGCTGGTCACAAAGTTGGGGGCCATTTGGGAAATAACCCTAATCATTTTTAGTCCATATCATATTTAGACTCTTCTGTATTTTTGAAATTTCTGAATTTTGTGAATATATTAAATGGAAACCCTCACGAGACACAACTCGTCCTCTAGAGTAACTTAAAGGTTTAACGGCTTGTTGCACGTGCTAAGTGCAATAGTGATTCCTTACGAAAGTGGTGAGTTAGGTTTAGTTTTATTTTTCTGGTTTGCTCGAGGACTAGCAAAATCTAAGTTTGGGGACGTTTGATAAGACGTGAAAATGTCTCATTTGAATCTTTTAATTTCGACTAGTTAGTCCATTTGGAGCAATTACTTTGATGAATTGCTTGTTTCTCTTTCTCAGGTGTCTTTTACGGAGTTCGATGTGAAAAGCGCATAAAATCGGGAGAAAGACATAAGCGGGGCATTTTGGTCATTTGTGATTATGGAAATTTTGGTCAACATTGGTGCTCGATTGAAAAGTAGAGTCCAAGATGAAGCAAAGACGGAAGTCCAATCGGAGTCCGGACGAGCAAGATAGACTAGGTCAAAAGTTTGGGGTCAAAATTAGTTGACCAACTTAAAGCTTTCAGTAACATGTGGCGGGTTCACAAAAAAGAAGACGGACGGTAAGATGTGCGTGTGGTACACCTTCGGGCATCTCGGGACAACGCGCGAGATTTTCGTGGAAACTTGATTTGGTGCTTCACGATTTAAATCTTCAATGCTCCGTGCAAGGATCTGACGGACTGGAACAAACGTGTGACGAGCAGACGAATGTGATTCTTTCGTTGCACATTAATTCAGTAATGCCTGCTACCGTGACTAATCCCAAAATGGAATTCCCGACCAGTAAATCGCGTGTGGCCGAATCAGGGAGGTTTCTTTTTGCTTTCCTTATATTTGAAAAAATCATGGTTTCTCTCTATCTCCTCAATCTCTTCTTTTGGAAAGAACATATAATAGTAGAGAGAGAAACTAAGAAAGCTGGAAATCAATGGAAAGAGAGATATTTATTTCTCTTTAAAACATACAAAGAAAGAGCTTTAGAATCCTAGAGAGAGAAAGGAAATAACAACTGGAAGAAGATTGATTCAAAATGGAAAGGAGAAATAGAGATGGAAGGTAAGAGTCGGTTTTGAACAAGGTTATTTTTAGAGAGAGAGAGTGCTCCAATGGAGGATATATTGTTCTTTACTATTCCTATTGCTTGTCTTGGATTACTCGTATTGATCACATTAAACCCCGATTGGGCACAACAAACTGGTATCCGAGCTGTGGTTTTGAGGTTTCTGTGATGGCGAAATACGAGATAGAGAAGTTCGATGGAAGTAATGATTTTAAACTTTGGAAGATTAAGATGCGAGCAGTATTAGTTCAACAGGGTCTGCTGAAGACATTGAATGGGAAGGCTGCACTCGCTGAATCACTTTCAGAAGCAGAGAAGGAAGATCTCATGGAGAGAGCTCATGGTCAGATTCTACTCTGTTTGAGCAATGAGGTCTTGCGGGAAGTAGCGACGGAAACTACAGCCGATGGGCTATGGAGTAAGCTAGAGACAAGGTATATGACGAAATCTCTAACTAATCGTTTGTATCTAATAAAGAAATTATTTAGTTTACAGATGTTAGAAGGGGAATCGTTGAAAGACCATATGGATGAACTCAACCGAGTATTCTTGAATTTGGCAAACATGGATGTCAAATTCGAAGAAGAAGATAAGGCAGTACTATTGCTTGCATCCCTGCCACCATCATATGAAAGCTTTGTTGATTCTTTTATGTCTGGAAAAACAACTACTCCCTCTGTCCCAATTTAAGAGTCCCGTATTCCTTTTTCGTCTGTCCCAAATTAAGAGTCTCATTCCTCTTTTATCATATAAAATCCATAGATTTTCCAAGTATACCCGTGTTGACAATATATAATGTATTTATTACTTAATTACAACAATTCGTATTTTGGTAATCTTTTAGAAAGAAATGAGAATAATTTGTGTTTATGGAAACTAATCTCATATATAGTAATAATTCTTTTGAATTCCAAAAAACATGTTAAAAATTAATGTGGGTAAAATGGAAAAGTAAAAGTTGTAAAAAAAAATTACGTTTTTAAAATGGGACTCTTAATTTGGGACGGAGGGAGTACAACCTTTGAGGATGTTAAAGCAGCATTGAACTCAAAGGAGTTGAGACGGAGGTCAATGGATGAAAGCAGTTCAGGTGATGGTTTGATGGTAAGGGGAAGGTCGCAGCATGTGGTCGATGGGAAGGACCGCTCTCGGTCTAAATCAAAACCTAAGAAGTACAGATGCTTTAACTGTAAGAAGGAGGGGCACTTCAAAAGAAATTGTCCCGAGCTTAGGAAGAAGCCAGCAGAGGCAGCAGTCATCGAAGAAGATGATGGTAGTGTCTTGGCAATCATTGAAGAATGTGATGAAGCTATGGTTTTGGCGATTAATGCCTACTTCGCTGAAGATAGGTGGATTTCGGATACTGGTTGTACATTTCATGTATATCCTCATAAGGAATGGTTTTCCACTTACACAGTCATCAATGGGAGTAAGGTGTTAATGCGACGCTCCTTGTAAGGTGGTTAGAATAGGTACTATTCAAATCAAGATGCACGATGGTGTTATGGGGACTATAACAGACATCAGACATGTTCCAGATTTGAAGAGGAATCTAATCTCTTTGGGAACTCTGGATGATAATGGTTGCAAATATGTTGGTGAAGGTGGTGTTCTTCGGGTTTCAAAGGGAAGTCTTACAGTTATGAAGGGGTTGAAAAAGAATGGTCTATATGTACTACAGGGTAACACTGTTACCAGATCTGTAGCGGTATCATCATCAGACAAGGAAGTTGAGACTACCAAGTTATGGCATATACGGTTAGGGAATATGAGTGAAAGGGAGATGGCTATACTGAGCAAGCAGGGTTTACTCTGTGGACAGAAGGTTGGAAAACTGGAATTCTGTGAACATTGCGTCTTCGGGAAGCGGTGTCGGGTAAAGTTCAGTATAGCTGTTCATAATACCAAAGGAACTCTGGATTACATCCATCAGATCTTTGGGGTCCCTCTCGAGTCAGCTCACATAGTGGGGGTAGGTACATGTTAACCTTGATAGATGATTTTTCTAGGAAAGTATGGGTTTAAATACTGAAACGCAAAGATGAGGCATTCGTCAAGTTCAAGCAGTAGAAGACCTTGATCGAGAAGCAGACTGGAAAATCGATCAAACACTTGAGGACTGACAATGGCATGGAATTTTGCGGAAACGAGTTTAATAGGTTATGTGTAGACGAAGGGATAGTGAGACACCATACGGTCAGAAAGACCTCACAGCAGAATGGGGTGGCGGAACGTATGAACAGAACTCTGTTGGAACGAGCTCGTTGTATGCTTTCAAATGCAGGGCTACCGGAGGTGTTTTGGGCTGAAGCAGTGAACACGACAGCGTATCTGGTGAATATTTCATACTGTACATCTATAGAGTGTAAAAATCCTAATGAGGTGTGGTCTGGTTATCCCGGTAATTATGAGATCTTGAGGATCTTCGGTTGTTCGGCTTATACACATGTTAAAGAAGGTAAACTTGATCTGAGGGCTCAGAAATGTGTATTTCTTGGGTATGAACCTGGAGTTAAGGTTATCGGTTGTGGAATCCGGATAGAAAATCGAAGAAGTTTCTCATTAGTAGAGATGTTACTTTTGATGAGTTAGCCATGGTAACTTAGAAGGTAACGCCTGTAGATACTCGGGAGGGTGTTGGTAAACAGGTGGAGTAGGAAGATTATGGAGAGCAGGTGCAGTTTGAGATAGACACTCCGGTAGAGGTTCGGCCTCAGGTAGATGAGCAAGTTGAGGAAGATAAACCAGAGCTGGTTAATTACAGTGTTACGAGGAACAGGGGAAGGAAAGACATCCGGGCACCGGAAAGTTATGGGATGGCAGATATGGTTGTATTTGCACTAAGTGTGGGAGAAAACATAGATGGAGGTGATCCATGCACCTATGAAGAAGCTATGAGGAGCGATGATTCACGGCAGTGGTCTCTTGCCATGCATGAAGAGATTGAGTCTCTTCGGAAGAACCAGGTCTGGGAATTAGCCGAGCTGCCTAAGGGTTAGAAGATTGTTGGTAGCAAATGGGTTTTCAAGAAGAAGTAAGGAATCCCAGGGGTGGAAGATGCACGTTACAAAGCACGGTTAGTAGCTAAGGGGTTTACACAGCGAGAAGGAATAGACTTCAATGAGGTATTTTACCCTGTTGTTAAACATAGCTCTATTAGAGTGATACTTGCTATGGTTGCTTTGTATGATATGGAATTGGAGCAGCTTGATGTTAAGACTGCGTTTTTACATGGAGAGCTGGAGGAACAAATCTATATGCGTCAGTCAGAGGGATTTGAAATTCTCGGGAAAGAAGACCAGGTCAATTTGCTGAAGAAGTCTTTGTATGGACTGAAACAATTTCCTAGGCAGTGGTATAAGCATTTTGACACGTTTATGGCTAAAAACGGCTATGACAGAAGCATGTATGATAGTTGTGTGTACCACAGGAAACTATCAGATGGTTCTTACGTGTATCTACTCCTGTATGTGGATGACATGCTGATAGCTTGCAAGGATATGTCGGAAATCCACATGTTAAAGGATCAGTTAAATGCTGAGTTTTGATGGGCCTAGAAAGTTTCCTAAATAAGTCTACACCCGCAAGTGCACGGGTGTCAAGTTGTAATAAATTACAGTAAGACCGGTTCGTTCCTCAGAGACTAGGTAAACTTCTTTTAAAAATTAGAATTATTACGGTTTTTGGTTTTGATTTTGGTTTTGGTTTTAAAATAAAATAAATAAAAGATTAAAACGATCATACAAGGAACTCAATGGAGGAGAGGGCCTAGGGTTTCGGAATCCACCGTATAACTCACTTTCAAAGACACTAAAGTAACCGACTAACTTTTTTTTTTTTATAACTCAGAATTTCGGATAATGAGCTATCCTGATTCCAGAAGATGTTTTCCTTTAAAACCAATAATCAATACTAATGTAATTTTTTTATTTCGAAAACATCAATCTCTAAACTACTATCTATCAATTAATAAGTATGCATCGTCAAATGATTTAACCTAAGCACGATGCATCAAATCTAAAAGCATATATAGTGAAAAGAAGATCGATTTAACAAACTAAAACAAATTAAGCTTTGAGGTATAATCAAAGAAATCAATTAAAAAATATGTTTCTAAAAGATCGAATATGGTTTCATCCTAGCCCTAGATTAGAGAAAATTAGCTACTCATGTTGAAAGAGATAAATACTTAAACATATATAAGTAAGAGAGTAAAGAGAATTAACTTTTTTTGCTGTTTTCAACCAAACAGACCCTAAGGGAAGTCGATTTTCTCATCTTCTCGGAATTGATTTCTCTGTGGGAAAATAATTTTCCTTAACTGGTTTTTCTCTCTCTCTACTGTTTTCTCCTTCTTTCTTCCTATAAACTTTCTCTTTCTCTCTCTATAAATTAGTAATATAACTCTCTTTCTCTCACTAGCAGGAACAAAGAAGAAAGAAGAAGAAAAGATAATTTTACTGGAACTTTATTTAACCAAATTCAACCTCTCTCTCTACAAAATAGGAGCTTCTCTCTCTCTAATTCAATCTAAACCTCTCTCTCTCACAAAGAGAAGAATAAAGAAAGAAGAAGAAACATAAACAACTCTCTAACTCCTTTCTCTCTCTAGCTCTCGGTTATGTCTTTAATGGACGAGCTGGTCTTCTTCTCTCTTTCTAAACCTCTTTTTCTTTCTTAGCCGAGAGTACCCCAAAGATGAGATCATTATCGTTGATGAAGCTCCCTGGTTTTATTCTCTAATGGTTGGATTCCCTTTCTGCCAATACCAATAAGATAAGATAATACCTTCTTTAAGAAATATCTTCCCATCTATAAAATATCCAGCTGGCTCATATCTCCTTCAAACTTTCTATCTCTGTTCACCATTGGAAATCACTTTCCTTCTCTAAATCCTTCCCCATGCTAAAAAGGAGAAAGAATCCCTTTTATTTCAATCTTCAGTTTATTTCCTCTGTATCATAAAGAGAAAGAAACTCTCTGTTGTGGAGAATAAAGATTACTTTTTTAATATGGGAGCCATTCACGTGGGAGTTATTCACGTTTTTTTGTTTGTTGGCTACTAATGGATTGGTGAGTGCTGATCCTTAATCCTTTAATATGGTACAACTTTGTTGTAGCTAGGTGCATCAAGTAAAGTGGAAGAGGCCATCTAATATTTGTTGATCAGCACGACCGAAATTGAAATACCAAATCAAGTGTCAAAACAAATCCCGAGCCCATCTAATGCTTCCCAACAGTGTACCACACGCTCATCCGTACCAATGATCTACTTACATCTTGCACGCCATCTGTCACTAATAACATATGTTGACTTTTAGTCAACTATTTTGACTCAATCTTTGACCCGCTCTAATTTTTTCATCCGGACTCCGATTTAACTTCCGTTTTCACCGTTGGGTTCGTCTTGGATTCCAGTGTTCATCCGAGTACTAAAACTTCCAGAATACCCTTATCACAAAATGACCGAAATGCCCCTCAATTGTGTCTTTCTCCCGATTTTAGCAATTTTTTGCACCGAACTCCGTAAAAGACACCTGGAAAAGAGAAACGAGTAATTCATGAGAGTAACTGCTCGAAAGAGACTAACTAGCCCAAATTAAGTGATTCAAATGAGGCATCTTCATGACTCATCAAGTTTGAAATGAAGGACTTGGGTCCTTGTGTGTGTTTTGTGTGCCTAATTGATTTGACAAACTATTTAGTTTAATCGTGTTTAGTAAGGGCACAAACCCCATTACAAGATAGGAGTCGAATTTCATCACCGATCTCTTGCCCATTTAGGAAACAACGCTGCGAATCCCAAACCTCACTAAAAATAAAATCTGATTTAGACATTAGCCCCTAAGGTCTCGAGCTCATAGGATCTTTGAAACAATTCAAGGACTTGATTTTTATTTGGGCATTCCTAAAAAGGAAGTGTCACTCAATGAAAGGATTTAAACCCTTATACTAGTGTTTATAGCGGAAATAAGACATCTAATGTCTACACTAGTATCCCTTGGATCACATGCAAAACTAGTAATTAAACTAATGGAGATAGTAGATTACCTTAATCGCTTTTCCCTCGAACTAGTTGAATTGATTGAAGAAGACCAAGAGCTTCAAGTGTAGCTCCTCTACTTGGGACACGAGCAATCAATTTGATCTCCCACCTTGTTGTATAGCTAGCACACCAATGGTGGTTGGATAGAAGAACACCTTCTTCTTTGATTAGATTGATAGTAATGGGAATTAGCTCACTTTCTCCTCTCTACTTGATGTGGTAGAGTAAGAAAGCTTAGAGAGAAATTCCACACTTTATTCTCTGCCCTAAGAGTGTTTATATAGAACCCTAATAAGAATCCACCTGCTTTTAGGTTTCCTAAAACACCCTTTAGAATAAGATTTAGGGAAATAGTCGAAAATAGCAACTATTGGTATTTTCTCAATTCCCTAAGGAGATGACGTCCAAACCCAGCCAAAATTATAAGATTTAATGTTCATAACATAAGGAAACGTCCCTCCAAAAATCAGCCCAATCTGAGCCTTAGAAGTGCCCGAATCGGCTAAGGCCCAAAAACCCTGTTTTTGGCCTTTTTGTACTCTCTTTGCCTAATTCCTTTTTAGGCCTATGAGATATGTTTATGGGACACTCCCATGATTATATCTCACTCCCACTAGTCATATCCTAGATCAATTTGACACTCTTATGTGTAACCCGTTGTAGGATCCGATCGAAGTTAGCCGCGAATTACTTCGTAATTCGACGATCGTAGTTGGTCTCTAGCTACAACTCTACGATCCCTAAATCAATTGGACTTGATGATCTTCCACATCAATTGTCCTATCCGACAAATTGTTCGCATTGTCACCTTGGTTGAAGGACATCTCCTTCAACTCCTTCACTCAATTCTTTCACGGGTCACCTCGAGAAGAGGAAACTTTACCCAAGGTAGGACGGTTATCACAACGTTCATCATTGGTTGTCTCGAAGAATTGTTTGACCATAGTACTTTGACGGAGTAACACTCATAACAATCAAAGTTCAATCTTTGTTACGAAGTAGGAGCTGTCTAGACTTCTAAGTGAAATTGACCAATCTGTCTGTCGTCTAGATTTTGTTTAGGTTGCTTGGTTGATCAGCTTGATTGTGGTTATTTTCCTTCTAGGATCTTCGTAGTGCTTCCTCGGTTTTCGATTTAAAAAAAAAATTGAAAGGGAGATGGATAGATCATGGTCCCAACATAATGACAGAAGTGACGAGAGATCTTCAAATCTACCATGGTGGTACTTAGCAAATTGTCAGAATAGTGTTAGTCATCCTAGTTACAATGTGCATAATGATGGTCCTAGGGATTATTATCAAACTTCAAGTAGGTTATGAGCCATATTATAGATATCCTGACAGATCATCTTACATGCATTATAGTAGAGAGTCTTATGCTCCAAATGCGTCCCAACCTCAATGGGATAACATTGAAACTAATGACTCTTACATGCATTACAACGAAGATTTTTATGCTTCACACGTGTCTCAACCTCAATGGGATAACGTAGAAACTGTTGACTCTCCATCTTTAATACCATCTTCATTGGCCCAAACTGTTAGTGATCTTCAAAAGAGTATGTTCGATTTTTGTCAGAATTTACAAAAACAGACTGACAATTTTTGCGAAACTATACAAGAAATTCTCAGTAGGACAACTAAAGTTATAAAATAGGATAATGTAGAGTACAATACACAGCACCTTGTGTATGATGATGGGGATACTATTTTAGAGGACTATAGTTCTCCCGAAAACATCGTTATTGAGCCAGAAACGATGGAGCCCAATATTGAAATATCCTCTCAGTGTGCCAAATTTGAAATCCCTTCAGACCGAAATGAAGAGATTGCTAGAGTTGAAGATGATTTGAAGTCGTCTGACTCGCTTAAGGATGATGAATCGTGGTTGATTAATGTGTTAAATGAGACCATTGTCTCGTTTGACTTTGGTTAGGATCTAGAATTCTTTGAGGACCCTGAGTACATCGCGATCACAGAGAGTATAGAAGGTTTATCTAAACCGACTTCTAGGGAGTGTGAGTCTGATATTAGGGTTTCTCCATTGAAGGAACCCGAAGTACCTGTTTTAGAGACCATCAATTTAAGTTCAGGTGTCGTTGATAGTCCTCTAGACTACTTTGCATTTTGTCCCTCAAAACCATGTGTAGATTTTGAAACACTCATTCCCTCTGGCTACCATCCATATGAAGACCCCTTCTATCCGGTGTGTGATCTCTATGTTGCAGTACCAAACTTAACGACCTTATTCTCGTCTAAGTTTGCGGAAAATCTTAAGTTCGCCTTCTAGAAGAAAAACACTGATGTACCTTAAACATGGTAAGATCAGCTAGGCCTGAGAGAAATAAACTCATCTGGTGTTATATCAAATAAGGATGCTATAGAAGATAGAACTAAATCTTAACACACTTACAAGCATGCACTAGTAAAATTCACTTAACCCTAATAGAGCCAGCATCGCTGAAAACTAAGGCAACGATTAGAAGCCCCAAGGAGGAGTCCTAGCTAAACTCACTTTGCTTCGGCAAAACTGGTAGCTCTGGTAGCTAAGGCGACGACCAGAAGCCTCAAGGAGCAGTCCTAGTTAAATTGAAACTTTACTCGACTAAAACTGACCCTTCACCAAGGTCCTAAGGAGGAGTCCTAGTTAAACTGACCGTGCTCAAGCCGGCAAATTAGGCAGCTCTGGTAGCTACAGCGACGACCAGAAACCTTATAACGAGAAGTCCTAGTTAAACTCACTTTACTCGAGTCAAACGCGGTCCCCACTGAGGATCGTAAAGAGAAGTCCTAGTTAACCTACAATCCTGGCAAACATGACCGAGGGTGTAAGGAGAAGTCGTTACGAAATTAGTCATGCCTAGGCAGACAAAACAACCCTGGTAGCAAAAACAACGACATGGGGTACGAGAGGAGTCCCGGCAAAAACTATTTGCGCTCAAGCCAACGAAACCAACCCTGGTAGCGAAAGTCACGACCAGGGGTCCAAGGAGAAGTCCTAGCTAAACTAGTTGTGCTCAAGCCAACGAAACCAACCCTAGTAGTGAAAGCCACGACCAAGGGTCCAAGGGGAAGTCCTAGCTAAACCAGTTGCTAACGAAAAACAGTCTTGGGAGCAATGGCCATGATCAGGGGCAAAGTCCAGACTCGAAAAGCATTCAAAGCTATGGAGTTACGCTAATTTGGGTTCAATTTTGCAGAAGGACTTAGTAAGACTAGGTCATGCTAGAATAAACTCAAATCGTTTTTTGTTTTGCAGGAGCCATCATTCGGAGCATGCGTAGTAAGCTGAGAGAAAGTGCATTAGTAAGCTAGGTTTTATATTAACAACGATAACTAGTCAATTTTGTAGGACCACTGGAAACGAGAAGGATAAATATGAAAACAACTCAGCAACAAGGAACAACGGGAACATAATGGTTGAGGGAAATAAAAGAAAGATCCAATTAATAAAAGAGGTCTATTACAGAAGAAATTGCAACCAAAGTACATCAAAAAAAGTGTGGCCATTCAAATCTATTACAGAAGAAATTGTTAAAAATTAAGGGTCCGTTTGTTACGCGAGAATTGCGGAGTAAGAAAAGCCAACTTTTTCTAATGGCTAAGAAATCAACTTTCTTACCCATTAGAATTTCAAATTGGAGTGTTTGGTAAGTTGTAGTAAAACTCTAGGTGCCTTTAGAAAATGGTATATTACTTGGGTTTTCAGGTGGTGCCTTAATAAATGTTGCCATCTTCTCATCTTATCAGCCCATCATCTCTTATTGATCCCCAATTTTCAATCAATAAAACTCCAGATCCTTTTACTGATTTGTTGAGTGCTTTCAATTAATAAAACTACACATCTAACATAACAAATAGTGAAGAAGTTAGAGATGTGATTTGTCTGTGGATTCAGATCGTTGACCGAATACGATATTTTCTTCTTAGAGCATCTCCAATGCAAAACTCAAAAAAATCTCTATTCGTCCTATTTGTCGAGTTCCAATTGAGATTCTCACTCATAGGTGTCGAAAATAGAGATCCTCAATTCTTGTATGTCTCCAATGCAACACTCTAAACTCTTTTATTTTACTTACGTGTCATGGTTATTTTTGTAAAAAAGTAATTAGTTATTTTGGAAATATACGAAGACTTGATTTCTATTGGTTGAAATTTAAATATTGATGAGTTGGACAATTAGAGATATCTCAAGAGGACACTCTGAAAATAGAGTGTCCTCTTGGGATATCTCTATTCCACTCTCGACACATCATCTTTGAGATCTTAGTTGAGTTTTGATTGGAGATGATTTTTTAAGAAAAACTCAGAAAATCCTATGTGGCACTGCGAGTTTCTAAGATTGAGTTTTGCATTGGAGATGCTCTTAATGTCGTATTTGCTTTGAGTGACCTTGATAAGTTTGAACAAAAGAAGGTACCAGGATGAAACAATTTCATCCTCCCTCTACTCTTACACCCTTTTCGACTCCAAATTAGTTCGGAATAAATAAAACTAATACAGTTAACATCCCCTTGGAAAAGGTCGTGAGTTATCGAGTGGTTCTAGGAAACGGTTATAGAGAGAGAGAAGAACAATTTTAGTTTGAAAAAGGTCGTGAGTTATCGAGTATTAGGAACGGGGTTGTTGTTAAAAGATGGTAAATTTTAAAAGCACTCACCGTTTTTGTTACATACACTCACGTCTAAGATATTTTTGTTAAAATCAGAGGATTGAAATCAGAGGAGATGATAGTGTGGCAGGTAAAGATGGTAAGTGTGTATAGACATTTATAAGAAACGGAAGTGTTTTGGAAATAGAAAATGACTTTTGGGGTTCAAGAAATTATCATAATAACTAAAAAAACCTATATCTTTTTTTATTGACGAAAAGTTGTGAAAATATTATGAGTAATAATGATAGATAAAGTCTAAAATGAGTAATTGTCACTGAGGTCACTTTCTCAAAAAATAATTCCCAAACTACCATTATATATTTAAATCAGTTTCTCTCTCAACAAACCCCAAAGTTGTTAGGGTTCTTTTTCCTCTTCCTCTCTAATGGCAGAAAAAAGAAGAGATCTAAAAAGAGATGATGAAGCTCGAGATTATGAGGATTTTCAGAGACGACACAAAGGCATCATCATCGTCGTCCAGATCTTTTTCGCGTCACCATCTTCCTCCAGATGTTCTCCGCCATCATCATCTTTATCCAGATCTTATCAAGACAAGGTTTAAAGTTATGTTAAAAGAAAGCACGAGTCTAATGTGTTTTAGTGAGAGAATTGAAAACGATAACGTGTTTGGTTGATTTCCTTCGAATACTTCATGAAACTGAAGTTCATATTCTTATAGCATGTATTGAATTTTATTGATAATGATGAATTTGATGTTGATGGTGACAAACTCTAGAAAAACCGAAACCTTGATTTTATCGATGAAGGTGATGAATTTGATGTTGATGATGAACTTTATTTTGTTGTTGATGATGATGATACACAACCAAATCTGAAACCCTAATGAAGTTTTATTTGATGATGAAGAAGACTTTTTCAGATTTGAAGAAGAAAAAACTTCAGTTTTTTTTTTTCTCGATTTGCAAATCGAGCTATAACCTAATATTACCTTCTACATAACTTGCAAATAAAGATTGTAATTGACATTTTGCAAATCCAGTTTGCAATTTATATTTTGCAACCGCGTATTGCAATTTACATTTTGCAACCGCAGTTTGCAGTTTACATTTTAAAAACCCAGTTTGCAAGAATTACAGAAAAACGATTATAAAATAGTCATTTTCTTTAAGGTTTTTTTTTTGAAAAAAAAATGTATTAAATATAGATTTTGTTAGAAAGTTAATGAAAAATCTTTTCTTAATATATAATTTCATAAAAATCCAACATCTCAAAACTAAATTATGAATATAAAGTTTAAAGAAAAACAATAAAAAATTAGTTACACAAAATGACAAAAGAATATTTTAGACTTTTTATGTTTTTTGACATGAATAATAATTATCAAATGTTTTCTATTTTTGTACTCATTTTCAATAATACTCCATAATATTTTGAACTTATGTAAAAAAAAAGAAATTGATTTTTTGACCTTTATTTTTTTTTTCCTGAGATAAACCTATTTTAGTATTTTTGACCTATTTAGTTATAGTCGGTTGTGGAATACCTAAATCATGGTGTTTGTTAATTAGTATCCAATAACCGTCACTCTTATAAATTGATAGATGCTCCATCCCTCTTCTTACTTTCTCTTTCAAACTGAACCAAGAACCCAAGATTTATTGTCTCCCTCTCTCTCTCTAAAATTTTCCTCAAAACTCTTGCAGAGGATCGAATCGAATCACCTACTCACTTTTTGGAATGGCTAACTTTGATGATCATAACCATCACCGTGGGCAATTAGTAGTACTCGACGAAGGAGAAGATAAATTCTGTTGTTTAAATTGTCTGGAACCCGCTGGTCGCTCAACCAGAAAACCTAAAGTGACCCACATAGCTTATGTTCGTTCTGTCATCGATGGAATCAAGGTACGAAAAAATCTCCAAATCCTATGATTAAAAATCAAGAAATTTCTTGAATTGTTCTTATATTTGTGTTTTCCTACCAGGTCGAAAACAGATTCAGTAGTCACCCCAGGAACCTGGCAACTGCAACTCACATGTAAATCTTGACTTTGATTTGTGAAAACTTATTCTTCTTTTTATTTGTCCTCTAAAATCTTGAATGTTGGAGCAGAGAAATTTTTTATTTTGGTGGCATTCTTGACAAACCGAACGACCCAATGGTCAACGTCCAGCTTCTATGTAGAGGGTGTAATTGTCTTCTTGGATGGCTTCAAGTAATCAAACCTCTCTCTCTCTCTCTCTCTAGAAATTTTTATCACCTTTATCATGATTAATATTCTTGTTTTTTTAAAATGTTGGAAGACGGATAGATATAAGAAGGATGGAGAAAGGGTAATGGGGCAATTTCATCGATCGTTTATACTGAAGAAGTGAGTTTCTAGTACCCTTAATTGACTTGGATTCTTATCGATTGAACATTGTAAGATTTACTATTCTTTTTGCTTTGTTTATCTTAGGCCGGCGATTAAACGTTGCAGAAGAACGTAAGTTGGATCTACCGAAAGACGTTACAGATACCTCGCTGGCTCCCCCTTCCTCTAATTTCATCAAACAAACCACTAAAAAGAAAATTCAAACAGATTACTTACTATTGTATGAAGCCTCAACTAGATTCTTATTGGTTCCCAATCATTCCACTTACTCCAGTTTGTAATACTAAATAGATGTGTAAGGTTGAGACACTAACAATAGTAGTCATGATTGAGACACTTTTTTTTTTGTAAAGATTGAGACACTTATTTGCTATAGCTTTTGGTAGGGTCAGAACTTAGAAGTTCATTATGAAATTCATATCTTTTTTCTATTCAAATTTCCTCCTTTTTTAGAAAAATCTTGTAGTGCCCAAATGGGTGCATAGTATTAAATTTCATGTATTAGCATGCCATCATGCATATCTGAGGAGCTTTTACCTCGAACCTTTATATTACAATAATTCTATTACAAGAATACAACGTTCATGGTGGTCTGCTTGAGACCCACAGAATTGTGTTTTAAATATTTAACGACTCAATGATGCCCACCTTCTGAAAACAATCACCAAGTATACTTCAACCTATGTACTACTTATAGGTCGTTTTGATTGTTGTTGTTGCTGTTGAAGCATATGGTACATAGAGAGTCTACTTTTGGATAGGCAGAAGGGCTTGGAAAAATGTTGCAAATTCCAACTTATTAGCATTAGAAAGAACCAAAGTTGAAGGCGGAATTCCATTGATTTCAAGCTCATTGAAGCTATTCTTCTTCAAATTGCAGCAATAAAAAGAGACTCGCCTTGTATCCCTTGTCGGATTCTTCCTAGAGAGACTTAAAATTATACTGTCATCTTCTCCAACTATAGAATGAAAGTAGACTTTGAAACTTTTCCCCCAACAAAAAGGTAATGTGAGAGTCTCTTCAACCCAATTTTGGGAAGTTACTACTGTCAATGTTGTTAGTACTGGAATCAGTAGTGGTAGGAGACTTCTAGGTATTGAAAATAGCAGTTGTCAAATATCCACAATTTGACAATGTTAATACCGACTCTAGCTACCAAAGCTACACGGCCGTCCACCCGTAACAAATCCACTTTTATTTTGACATATTCTTGTAATTTATCATCATGGAGGTGATAAGTATCGTAACTGTCCATGGCATATCCGATAAGGTTTCGCAATGATGAAATCTGGGATTGGGATCGGTTTGAACTTCTCACTTTCCATATCAAACACAACTATGCATTTGGGAATTTCCTCCCAACAACTTTGTCTCCAAAAATCTATATCAATATAATATAAAGAACCATTCAAGAAAAGAGAAGTGGATACATATCCTAGGCACGGTGGATGATCTTGGATCATCTTCCATCACAAGATTTTGCCTTTGTTAAAACCCCACAAAAATTATCATAGTAATAGTTTCCGTCGTCGTCAAGTCTCTTCTAACTCCATAGACAAATCAATTTGTGTTCATTAGTAGCAGAATCGAATACAAATTTATAGTGCGGCAATAACCCGGATCAGGACCCGGACTCAGACCAGGACCCAGACTCGGACTCGGACCCGGACCCGGACCCGGACTCGGACTCGGACTCGGACTCGGACTAGGTCTAGGTCTAGGTCTAGGTCTCGGTCTCGATCTCGGTCTTGGTCTTGGTCTCGG
Organism: Eschscholzia californica subsp. californica; assembly: GCA_002897215.1. Lineage (NCBI taxonomy): Eukaryota > Viridiplantae > Streptophyta > Magnoliopsida > Ranunculales > Papaveraceae > Eschscholzia > Eschscholzia californica. The sequence continues at coordinate 1,917,780 of BEHA01000612.1, forward strand.
TCTCGATCTTGGTCTTGGCCCCGGTCTCGGTCTTGGTCTTGTTCTACCAGAGAAATGCCTTATCTTTCTCTTACGTTTTCCTCCCACTACTGGCTAGTGGAAAGAGTCCAGTGCCTTATTTTTCTCTGACTTCTTCTTCCACTATTGGCTAGTGGAATCAGTCCAAGTACGTGTGTACTGGCTATACCTAACCAAGGAACTCCTAATTAAAAACTTTGGAATGAAAGACCTAGGACAAGCAAATGTCATCCTAGGGATAAAAGTAATCAGAAAACCTAAAGGGATTACCTTGAGCCAAACACACTATATCGAGTGTGTACTAAGGAAGTTTAATTATTTTGACTCCTCACCTGCAAGAGTACCCTTTGAGCATTCCTTAGTCTTAAAGAAGAACAAGGGTGAGGCAGTATCCCAACTAGAGTACTCTAGGGTGATTGATGAACCTAGAAAGTTTCCTAAATAGGTCTACACCCGCAAGTGCACGGGTGTCAAGTTGTAATAATTCTGGTAAGACTGGTTCGTTCCTCAGAGACTAAGTGAAACCTATTCTAAGACTTGGAAGTAAGACGGTTTTTCAAATGTTTTGATTTTGGTTTTTGTTTTAAAATAAAATATATAAAATCTTAAAACAAATAAAAAGATGAACTCAAATGGGGGAAGAAGTCTAGGGGTTTCGGAATCTACTACATAAAATCATCTTTAGCACAAATAGTTAACTAGTCAATTTTCCCTTTTTTTTTATAACTCGGAAATTCAGATAATGAACTATCTTAATTCCGGAAGATGTTTTCGTTTAAACCCAATAATTTATAACAATGTAATTGTTTATTTCGAAAAATAAATCTCTAAACTATTGTTTATCAATCAATAAGCATATATCATCAAAGAATCTAATCTAAGCATGATATATCAAATTTAAAAGTATAAACAATGAAAAAAAAAATCAATTCTACAAAGTAAAACAATTTCAACTTTGAATCACAATCAAGAGAATTTAACAAAATAAAAATATGTCTCTAAAGGTTCATGTATGAGTTTCATCCTAAAACCCTAAATGGAGAGAGTTAGCTATTCATGAAATTAAACTAATAAATATGAAGAATTAAGAGAAAAGAATTTAACTTTTCTTGCTGATTTTCTCTGTTGCAGCCAAACGCACCCCTAAGGAAAATAATTTTCTCGTCTTCTCGGAAAATTATTTTCCAGCAATGTTGGAAAGCCAAACAGGGTCTTCTCCTTCACCAGAACTTCTCTTTATTTACTGTTTCTCTCTCTCTTTTATTTCAATCAAAACCATTAACACCATCAAATAACAAGAAGAAGATTTTTATTAGATAAAGATTTACAAGATGATTCTCTCTTTCTCTCTCTACAACTCACTCTCTGTTTTCATCTCCATTTCACTCACTCTCTGTTTTTCTCTCTCACACAAAAAGAAAAGACAATACAGAGGAAATCTCATCTAAGGTTCAATGAAATAAAAGAGAGAGAGAAACAGTAAATAAAGAGAAGTTTTGGTGAAGGAGAAGACCCTGTAAGACAATACAGAGGAAATCTCATCGATCCTCTCTCTTTAAGGTTCAATGAAATCTCATCTTTTACGATTTTTCTGAGTATAGTAAGAAGATATAGCCGAGACCTGTCTTGATTTCCAACTCGATTTCAAAACCTTTTCAATCGAATCCTCCCTTTGAATTTCTTTCTACATTCTTTCAGAATCTTACCATCTCTTGAATTCGTTCCAGCTCCTCAATCGGATCCTCTATCTCTACTCATCTCAATCGGATATTCTCTAAAATATAGAGAATAACATTAGGAGCCAAAAGAATCATCAGTATCCCTCCATCAATCTCTGTTATTCTTCTTCACTTTATCTCTCTTTTGTAAATAGAAAGAAATCTCATAAAATCTTCTCTCTAACTAATATTTCCTTATCTCCCCTTTCTCTCTCTACTGTTTAGACTTAATAAAAATAAATGTTTGGTTTTTAAAAGAGGGGTTGAGCAAAACGTCCTTTGTTATTTGGGAAATAAGAAGGAGATCTTCTGCAGATACAAAACGAGAAGCAGGTCCAGTGGGTCAGAGAAGCAGGTGAGATTACAAAAATAAGGGAAATTTTTCTCTTATTTACAGAAATGACCACACGAAAATGACAAAAATGACCTCAACAAATTCGGAATATCTCTTTGCCTTCTTTTCTCCGCACGTCTTTTCTCTCTCTCTACACGTAATCTTTTTTTCTCCTGTTTCCTTTCTCATTATTTTCTCTCTCTATAAATATTTTTTGTCTCCCTCTTTAACTACTTTCTCTCTCTATGTTTTAGGTAGGTTTTGTTCTTAAAATCTCAAAGTTTCTTTCTTATTTTGGAGAGATTTTTTCTAAATTTTAAATCGTATTTTTCATTCTATTTATATTTTTCTTTCAAAGTTTCAAATTTTCCTGTTATTTTTTTCTTTACAATTTTTCTCTCAAAATTTCGAATTTTACATATTTTTTATTCTATTCTCCACTTTCTCTCTCTACCATCTATTCTCCACCGCCATCCTTTCCATCTCTCCCTCTGTATCAAATCTAAACTAAATTCTTTCTCTTTTTACAAATATTTCTCTCCCTCTTTAAATACTTCTCTCTTTGGGATTTTTTTTCTTCTGTATTAGGTATGGTTTTTTCTTAAAATCTTTAATGTTCTTTTCTTTTTTGTACAAACGTTGTATTAGTTTTTGTCAGATTTTTCATTCCATTTATATTCCTCATTTGAAGTTTCAGATTTATCTCTAGATTTATATTTCTCTTTTCAAGTTTCATTCCATTCATAATCAAATATTCAAATGTCATATACATTTCTTCCAAAACATAAGTTATTTTAGTGAAACAATTTAATGTACTTTGTAACATGGGAGATTTTAAAAGGCCTCCCCGTTTTTGTTAAAAGGCCTCCCCATGGTTTCGTTGACTTAGTAAAAAACCTTTGACTTAGCTTGGTTAAAGGGCCTCCCTCTTTGAATGGGTGAAAAAAACCTCCTTTAAAGGTGTATTTCACCCACATCATTTGACA
>BEHA01000612.1:1921347-1938719 GCA_002897215.1 Eschscholzia californica subsp. californica
AGGTCAAATATTGATGAAGGAGGTGCTCTTTTGTAGAGGGGGCCCTATAACCAAATGGGTTATAATGAGGGGCGCTTTTAGCGGGGAGGCCTTTTAACAAAAACGGGGGGGCCTTTTAAAATTTCCCTTGTAACATTTACTGGACTTTTGCTCATGTACTAATAGACCTGTGTATGCCACACAAATGATTTGATTCTCTCTATATTTTTTGTTTCCATATATTTTTTGGCAGTTTTCTATTGATTTGATTCTCTCTATATTTTATCTTCTTTTTAAACATATTTTCTGTCTCCAATCTTAACTTCTTTCCTTCTTTCAAACTTTCTCTCCATATATGATAGACAATTATAAGACATTCCTTCCAAAGAGTAAATTATTTTCAAGGAAAATTTATATGTCATTTTCTTTGTATTGTACATTTTTTTTATTTACTGGACACTTTTGGTTATGAACTAGACACTTTTATACTGGGAATTTTCTTATGTACCGGTAATTGTTTTATGTACTGACCATTTGGTTATGAACTAGACACTTTTATACTGGGAATTTTCTTATGTACCGGGAATTGTTTTATGTACTGACCATTTGGTTATGTACTAGACACTTTTTTAATGGGGAATTTTATTATGCACCAGGAATTGTTCTATGTACTAGGCATTTAGTTATGTACGAAACACTTTTTGTACTGGGAATATTCTTGTGTACCGGGAATTGTTCTATGTACTAGGCATTTAGTTATGTTCTATTGATTTGATTCTCTCTATATTTTATCTTCTTTTTAATCATATTTTCTGTCTCCAATCTTAACTTCTTTCCTTCTTTCAAACTTTCTCTCCATATATGATAGACAATTATAAGACATTCCTTCCAAAGAGTAAATTATTTTCAAGGAAAATTTATATGTCATTTTCTTTGTATTGTACATTTTTTTATTTACTGGACACTTTTGTGCTGAGATTCATCTTCTCCGCCGAGAATTATTTTACGTACTAGCCATTTGGTTATGAACTAGACACTTTTATACTGGGAATTTTCTTATGTACCGGGAATTGTTTTATGTACTGACCATTTGGTTATGAACTAGACACTTTTATACTGGGAATTTTCTTATGTACCGGGAATTGTTTTATGTACTGACCATTTGGTTATGTACTAGACACTTTTTTTAATGGGGAATTTTATTATGCACCAGGAATTGTTCTATGTACTAGGCATTTAGTTATGTACGAAACACTTTTTGTACTGGGAATATTCTTGTGTACCGGGAATTGTTTTATGTACTGGTCATTGGATTATGTCCTAGACACTAGTAAAATATTCGAAGGAAACTTTAAGATGTTAGGTGTGACATTTTATGCACCCTACATTTCTATATTCCAAGACAAAAAAAGTGTAGTGAAAAATGATACAAGGAACTTATCAATGTGTAGTAAATATTTTTGTACACATTAAATTGCAATAATCCCTGAGAAAAAATCAGTCTGCGACCTACAAAAAGAGACAAAGTTTAATAAAAGAGAACTAATTACTGTACAGTTGAAGAGAAGGGACTTAAGATATCACGTTGCAACCTTCACAAAATAAAAAGATAGAAATATAAGGCGAAGGAAACTAAAAAATGTACAGTAAACTTTCACATAACAAGGAAACGTGGGAACTGATTCGGAATGGTAAAATGTAGCAGGAACTAAGGAATGTACACTACATTTGCGAATGTACTAAAAATCAGTCTGCTGCCTCTCTCCCCTAATTTCTCTCCCATAAATTCTCTTTCTCTCTAACTACTTTTTTTTTTTTTGAACTTTCTCTCTAACTACTTTATCTCTCTAATATTTTTTTCTCAAATCTTAACACTCCATATTTTTGTCTCACTTTTATTACTACTTCAGTGATCTAAAAAATCACAGATTTCATTCAATCTCTTAATCAGAACTCAAAAATAAATCTAACAAATCTCTTACAAATAAACCTAAGTATCACAATAAATAGTAGACCAAATTAAACGAGATATTCGGTCCGGTTAAAAAAATTATAGAGTCTTAAATCTTTGATTTTTAAGAATCCCTAAATTTGGAATTTCGATGGAGAGAAGAAAAATAGATTTCGCAATTTCCTTGATCTGTGTGGTATAGAGTCTTAAATCTTTGATATAGAAACAGAATTCTTTCCAAGCTATGAATCCTTGTTTCAGAAGCAAAAAAAATTGGCCATAAATTGGCCATCAATTTCTCTAAATCAAGACTTCTACTGAAGAAAAAATAACTCACTCTTCCTTATGATTTCAGGAATATTTATCAACAAACAAGAAAAAGAACAAATCTGGAAAGAGATTGAAAGAAAATGTGATAGAAATTCAGATCTGATAATAAAAGGATTAGTAGAGAGAGAGATAGAAAACATAAAGAAAAATGAGTCAGAGAGAGAATGAGAATGAAATGGGTGTGAAGGGTACAAACGGAATTATATAAGCAATGATGGCACTTTTTGCTTTGAGCCCAACAAAACTGACAAATCGGGCCTGCACCCCATTTTTTTTCTAGCTTAGATCCTTCACACATTAGGAGGCCATATCTTGGATCTTTGCCCAAAAGATCCTTTTTAAAATAGAAATAAGAGAGAAGGAAGGAGATGGGTTGTTGGTTGCATAATTAACGTGTATATGGGTGGGTTATAAAGAGGATGATTCTGTGTATCATGAATCAGTTTAAGAGAATGGAACACGTTACTTGATGTGGCTATGTACGTGGAAAGACCTCTATCCGTTGGATGCACTCAGTTCCACAGTGATATGTTGCGCCCAGGTGCACTGAATAAAAGACTCTTGAAATTCCAAAATGTACCAACCTGCGCCCACCAGTATACCGAAATTTTGACTTCCCCGTCACATTGCAAGCCACGTGTCTTTGACATCTCCAAGTTGACTTGATTTAAACACAAAGTTTGACTTGCTCTAATTAGACCATCTGAATCCCGTTTTCACTTTTGTTTTCGCCCACGAGTTCATCTTGGACTCTACTTTCACGTGAGCACTAATATTGACCAGAATACCCTTATCATTAAAATGACCAAAATGTCACTAACATCTATTTCTCCTGATTTCATCTGTTTTCCACATTGAACCCCGTAAAGACACCTGAGAAAGAAAAACAAGTAATTCATCAGAGTAACTGTTCGAAATGGACCAACTCCAGTTAAGAGATTCACATTGGACATTTTCATGTCTCATTAAACAAGACCTTGATTACCTTCTCAATACATTTCGCCTCGACTGTTGCCTCACGGTCATACACTCAAAAATTCAAGTCACTCAGAAATGTTTCACTCAATGTGCGAGTATGAGCATGAAGAAAAACTCAACACATTACAAAAGACGGACTAAATTTTTTTGTAAACGACTGATCTCATAGAAAGGAAACAACCACTAATACGGAATGGGGAAGCTAACCAACTCTTCTCACCTGATCAACTATCTAACAATGCTTCCTAGAAGTCAATAGACTATAATGATGACGTGACTAGAACTCCTGAGAACTCGACGTCTTCAAATCTTCAAGAATTTCTTCAAAGGATAAACACTTAAACTAAACAAACATTTTTTTTTCCTTTGATTTTCTATTTTTCTTTTTCTTTTTTTATCTTTTTTTTTTCAATACGCTTCTGGTAATAAAACTCAAAATACACAACATACTTTCTTAACACTTTCCTTGGGTGTAATTCTCTCCACTTTGCTTCATGCCTTATTCTCAGGGTTCTAAATGATGAGGTTCCTATCTTCCTCTAGTTGACACTGTTTTCAAGTTTCCAGACTACAAGAGAAAGGTTCGCTTCCTGATGACATCCCTAGTGGTTGTAAAGTTTGAACTCAAGAGATCAAATGAGGTCTTCTTTCAATATTGCGAGGTTGAGTAGCTCTTCATTCTACTCAGAATTAGCTCAGAAGAGATCACTCAAAACAACAAGAAAGGCTCAGAATCTCACATAGGTTAAGTCTCCACTAATGATCAATCTAGTTCTCTCAGAAATGTCAACTCTTCACCTATCTAACACTCACATGGCTAGTGCACAAACAACTTCGAGTCTCGAAATTTGTGGAAAAACCTTTAGCAAAAGTGTAATACAACCAACTAGACTCTATGGCCATTAACAAGCAAAAACAACTAGACTCACCTTTTTCAGTCCAAAAATTTAGAAATTTTGAAAAATTTTAAACCCTTTTGAATTTTTGAAATAAGGACTTAGCAAAAAATTCAATCCCCTATCCCCAAACTTAAACAGAACATTGTCCTCAATATTCTGAAGACTATGCAAAAAATAACAGGGTGAAGGGAAAGATGTTACCTGATTCCAACGTCCTAACCGTGGGTTGCCTCCAAGAAAGCGCTAACTTTAACGTCTTCAACCAGACGAAACAGATGACTTGAAAAATAGAAAAAATTATTCCTACTGGATTACAAATATGTGATTAACTGTAAGCCAATAACCGATACATCTGTGGGTCCACCCAAAACACAAAGTTTTCTCTGAACGATAATCTCACATTTTCGTAACTTAGTGATAGTGTAAGTGAGGCTATCAAGAAAGAAGGGCAATCCCCAAACTTAGACGACAATAAGGTCGTTAAGTTTGGCACCGTACTAGAGAGAGTACAGACCGAATAGAATGGGTCTTCGTATGGACGATCGACAGAGGGAGTGAGTGCTTCAAAATCTACACATGGTTTTGAGGGACAAAATGCAAAGTAATCTAGAGGACTATCAATGACACCCGGACTTAAACTAGGGTTCTCTAAAACAGGTACTTCGGGTTCCTTCAATGGAGAAACCCTACTATCAGACTCACAATCCCTAGAAGTCGAGTTAGATAGTCCTTCTATAATTTCTTTTATCATGTTATCATCGGTGTCCCTAAAGAATTCTAAATCTTCGCCTAAATCAGGCGAGTCATCCTCTCACTTAGCAAATTGGTCAACCATGATTCATCATCCTCAGTTGAGTCAAACGACTTCAAATTATCTTCAACTCTAGTGAACTCTTCATTATGGTCTGAATGGATTTCAAGTTCGATACAATGAGAGGATATCTCAATATCGGGCTCCATCGTTTTTGAGATTTGAGTCTCAATAACGATGTTGTCGGGAGAACTATACTCCTCTAAAATTGTATCCTCGTCATCATAGTACACAAGACACTGTGGACCGTACTCTACATTCTCATGGTGATCTTCTTCTATAGTACTGGTTGTTATTTCTTGTAAAGTTCTATAGGTATTGTCATTCTTTTCTTCTAAAGTCTCACAAAACTCGAAAGTACTCTTTTGAAGATCACTAACAGTTTAGGTCAATGAAGATGATCCTAAAGATGGAGAGTCAATAGTTTCACCGTTATCCAACTAAAGTTGAGACACGTGTGGAGCAGAAGATTCTCCATTACTCCTACTTAGCATACTAATAGACTCTTCATGAATCTTTTTTAACATACTCATAGTTTCGGCCAACGAAGATGATGCTAAAGATGGAGAGTCAACCTTTTCACCGTTATCCCATTGAGGTTGAGACACGTGTGGAGCATAAGACTCTCCATTAATCCTCCTTAGCGCACTAATAGATTCAAAAGTATTCTTTTGAAGATCACTAACAACTTGGACTAATGAAGGTGATGCTAAAGATGAAGGATCAACAGTTTCACCGTTATCCCATTGAGGTTGAGATACGTGTGAAGCATAACATTCTTCGTTATGATGCATGTAAGAGTCATTAGTTTCAATGTTTTCCCATTGAGCTTGGGACACATTTGGAGCATAATACTCTCTACTATAATACATGTAAGATGATCTGTCAGGATATCTATAATATGGTTCATAACCTTCTTGAGGTTGATAATAATCCCTACGACCATCATTATGCACATTGTCTCTAGGATGACTACTACTATTCTACCCATTTGCTAATGGGAATTAACCCTAAAAATAAATGTTTGGTTTTTAAAATAGAAATAAGAGAAAAGGAAGGAGATGGGTTGTTGGTTGCATAATTAACGTGTATATGGGTGGGTTATAAAGAGGATGATTCTGTGTATCATGAATCAGTTTAAGAGAATGGAACACGTTACTTGATGTGGCTATGTACGTGGAAAGACCTCTATCCGTTGGGTGCACTCAGTTCCACAGTGATATGTTGCGCCCAGGTGCACTGAATCAAAGACTCTTGAAATTCCAAAATGTACCAACCTGCGCCCACCAGTATACCGAAATTTTGACTTCCCCGTCACATTGCAAGCCACGTGTCTTTGACGTCTCCAAGTTGACTTGATTTAAACACAAAGTTTGACTTGCTCTAATTAGACAATCTGAATCCCGTTTTCACTTCTGTTTTCGCCCACGAGTTCATCTTAGACTCTACTTTCACGTGAGCACTAATATTGACCAGAATACCCTTATCATTAAAATGACCAAAATGTCACTAACATCTATTTCTCCTGATTTCGTCTATTTTCCACATTGAACCCCGTAAAGACACCTGAGAAAGAAAAATAAGTAATTCATCAGAGTAACTGTTCGAAATGGACCAACTCGCTCCAGTTAAGAGATTCAGATGGGATATTTTCATATCTCATCAAACATCCCCAAACTTAGATTTTGCTAGTCCTCGAGCAAAACAAAAAAATAAAACTAAACCCATTTCACTACTTTCGTAGGGAATCACGATTGCACTTAGCATGTGCAACAAGCCGTTAAACCTCTAGGTTACCCTAGAGGACGAGTTTCGTCTCGTGAGGGTTTGCAGTGAATATACCCACAAAATTCAAAAATCTCAAAAATGCAGAAGGGTCTAAATATGATATGGACTAAAAATGTTTATCCAGTAGATTTTAGAAAGTTAATAGAAATGAAATCCAAGTCGACCAAACCATACAAATGCTAAAAATCCCTTCACTAGTAATCTAAACCCGAAGTGCACGTGACCAGCCAATATGAGTATCATTTCGGTTCAGAACAAACAAGACCTTGATTACCTTCTCAATACATTTCGCCTCGACTGTTGCCTCACGGTTATACACTCAAAAATTCAAGTCACTCAGAAATGTTTCACTCAATGTGCGAGTATGAGCATGTAGAAAAACTCAACACATTACAAAAGACGGACTAAATTTTTTTTATAAACGACTGATCTCATAGAAAGGAAACAACCACTAATACGGAATGGGGAAGCTAACCAACTCTTCTCACCTGATCAACTATCTAACAATGCTTCCTAGAGGTCAATAGACTGTAATGATGACGTAACTAGAACTCTTGAGAACTCGACGTCTTCAAATCTTCAAGAATTTCTTCAAAGGATAAACACTTAAACTAAACAAACATTTTTTTTTCTTTGATTTTCTATTTTTCTATTTTTCTTTTTCTTTTTTTTTTTTTTTCAATACGCTTCTGGTAATAAAATTCAAAATACACAACATACTTTCTTAACACTTTCCTTGGGTATAATTCTCTCCACTTTGCTTCATGCCTTATTCTCAGGGTTCTAAATGATGAGGTTCCTATCTTCCTCTAGTTGACACTGTTTTCAAGTTTCCAGATGATGAGACATGGAAATGTCCCATCTGAGTCTCTTAATTTAGACGAGTTAGTCTCTCTAGAGCAGTTACTCTCACGAATTACTCTCTTTTATGTTCAGGTACCTTATTAAAGAGTTACGCGTGCAAAACGGATAAAGTCAGAAAGAATACTGACTAGGGGAATTTTGGTCATTTGTTCTGACTTCTCGGTCAAGATTAATGCTCGGATGAGAAGAGGGGTCCATGACGAGTCCGTAGGCGAAAGCAGAAGTCAGATCGGAGTCCGGATGACAAAGTTAGACCAGGTCAAAGTCCGAGTCAAATAGGTTGACTAAAAGTCAACATATACTATCAGAGACACGTGGCGTGCAGATGGGAAGCAAAACTGACGGCTCAGATGGATTCGGGTTACTTTCTGGCACACACGGTGGTACTTCAGGAGTTCCAGGGGTCCTCGATTCGGTGCAACTGCGTGCATGAGATTACCATGTATTCTCGACATCTGACGGATAGGAATCACAACCGAACAGATCAACGGTCGTCCCACTGCATCGTACAGAAATCCATGGTCCGCGCAACAGAAAAGCTTGGTCTTGAACCGCGCATACCAGATGATTCGAAATCTTCCTTCTCTCTTATCTTCTTGAACTGTTTTGGTAAATAAAAGATGGTTCTCTAAATCCGAAAACAGAAAAGATTTAGAGAGAGAAACCCGAGAGAGAAGGATGGGATTCGATTCAAAACGGGTCTATAAAGAACAGAAGAGTTCGGCTGAGAGGGGGGAGTTGGTATCGGTTTTTTTTAGAAAAACAGAGAGGGAGATAACTCACGGGTTAGGAAGAAGAACAGGAGAGAGAGAGAGAGAGACAGAACCAAGGCAGCTCATAATTCGAATTGTTTTTAACTTTGATTTTTGTTTTTCTTTGAAAACCTTTGTTTCTTAGTGAGAAAGAGAGAGAGATTACAGAGGAAGAGAGAAAGTTAGAGAGAGAGACAGAGAGATATTGTATAGAGAGAGAGAAACTCGGTTTTAATATTATCATTTTCTTGCTTTTTATTTTTCTTGTTGTTTTCAACTTCTTAGTGAGAGAGAGGGAGATTACAGAGAAAGAGAGAGAGAGAGAGATTAAGAATAGAGAGAGAAAACAAAAAGTTTAGAGAGAGAAATAAGGTTGAAGAAGATGAGAAAATAAATTTCCCAGAGGGAAACCATTTCCGGGAAGACGAGAAAATCGTTTTCCCAGAGGGTGCGTTTGGCAGATTTCCAGGAAAAACAGACGGAAATCAACTCCTTAAGGCTCTGTTTGGTGAGAAAATCGCAGAAAAGTAATTTTCTTTCTTCTTTTCCTTATATTAATTCAAATATTTATCGTTTCTAGCATGAGTAGCTAAATCTTTTATATCTAGGGTTTTAGATGAAGTCATAATAATTATTTTCTCGATAATTTATTAAAGTTTTTACCATTTTAACGATAAAATCTTCCGGGTTTTTAGACCGTTCATGGACTAAAACCTGAGTTATATAAAGAACTCTCTAATTAGAACAAAATTAAATTGATGTCGTTAGAATTTTTAGGAAGACGGATTCGAAAACCCTTGGTTCCCTTTTTCTGAATACCGACTTATTTCTTTATTTATTTATTTTTTGAGTTTTATATTTTATTTTTATTTTACATCCATCAAACCACTTTCGAAAATCTCAATAGTTTTAAGGTTAGAATTTAGTTTAACTTAGTCTCTGAGGAACGAACCGGTCTTACCGGAACTATCACTTGACGCCCGTATACTTGCGGGTGGAGACCTTTTAGGGTAACCTTTTAGGCCCATCACCAGACTACAAGAGAAAGGTTCGCTTCCTGATGACATCCCTAGTGGTTGTAAAGTTTGAACTCAAGAGATCAAATGAGTTCTTCTTTCAATATTGCGAGGTTGAGTAGCTCTTCATTCTACTCAGAATTAGCTCAGAAGAGATCACTCAAAACAACAAGAAAGGCTCAGAATCTCACATAGGTTAAGTCTCCACTAAATGGATACAAAGCTTCTTTGATGATGTTCCAATTTGGAATCAGAATGTATCGCACTTGATAAAGCCGCTGAAGAAGCTGAATGGATACAAAGCTTCTTTGATGATGTTCTAATTTGGCCTAAACCAATGCCTTCAATTCTGATTCACTGTGACTCCACAGCTGCAATAGCTAAAGCTAAAAAAAACATCTACAACAGAAAGTTTAAACATATTCACTGAAGGCATAACTCGATTAAGCAATTATTGACTAATAGAGTAATTTCCATAGATTTTGTGAGATCTAAGGAGAACTTGGCAGATCCTTTGACGAAAGGATTATCAAGAGATATTGTAAATGTAACGTCGAGGGGGATGGGGCTAAAGCTTATATCAGAGTAAATCATCTATGACGGACACTCAACCATGGAATTGGAGATCCCATGACCTTGTTCAATGGGACAACTAAGTTGTAGATGATAGCTTGTAAATACTCAAGGGAGAAAACTCCTACCCATCCCTATGGCAAAGAGAGTGTATCTGTTCAATGTGGGGTATGAGATCTACAGCTTGGGTATACCTAGTGGGTGGAACAGGACACCCTTGATGGACTCACCGATATGAGTGTGGAAGTGGGACTGCTTCCTATGAGAACTGGGATATTCTCTAGAGCCCTCATGAATACTAGGATATGCTCATGGCCGATAACGAGCACAACCGAATGATCTTGAAAGAATTCAGAGGACTTGTGTGTGAGGTTTGCTGACCGAGTCTACAAAACAGAAGTTCAGTTCAAGAACATCATGTTCACTGAACGACTTGTAGTCACAACGAACCCTCACAAAGCAAAGGTTCAAGTCATAACGACACCTTCGCTGATACACAAAGCCTCACACTCTTCTCTTCTATTCAACTCTTCTAATTTTATTCATGTGGGGGATTGTTAGTAGTAGTGTTTGAATAAAATATAACAACTACTTTTATTTGAGCTAAAGTGAGTTTACTTTTGGAATAAACTACTTTGACCCACAAACAAACAAAATACCCATTGTAATCACAACACTTGTAGAATAAAGTAGAGAACACTTTTATCATCCTTACTAATAGGGAAATGGAAACTTTCAAACTAAAAGTTTTGTCCCACATCTTTCAAAGAGAAATACAAGCTTGTGTTTATGAGGAGAAAATTGGGTGTAAGGGGTGTGGCCTCTTAGGGTTACAATAGTGCTCCCCGGAGGAGAGACCTATCACTTTTTAAAGGCACGCTTACCTTAAGCATACCAACATTTATCTCTTTCACACCCTCGTGGGTCGGGTCACCGACCCGACCCGACCCGGACTCAGACCCGGACTTGGACTCGAACTCGGACCCGGACTCGGACTCGGATTCGGTCTAGGTCTAGGTCTTGGCCTCGGTCTCGGTCTCGGTCTCAGTCTACCAGAGAAATACATTATTTTTCTCTGACGTTTTCCTCCCACTACTGGCTAGTGGAAAGATTCCAGTGCCTTATTTTCTCTGACTTCTTCGTCCACTACTGGCTAGTGGAATCAGTCCAAGTACGTGTGTACTGGCTACCTATTCTCCACCGTTGGATCAAAACAACCTAACGTAATCTGATCTGGTTTCGTACTCTATAAATAGGAATAAACTCCCAGAAGGAAAGGAACACACAGAAACAATTCATCTTCCATCTCTCTCTCAGTTTTTACTCTTCTCTCTGCCTTTAAGTTCTGTCAAGATCAGGAGATCAGAAATTGAAGTTTGCTTCTTCAATATCAAGTAGGAATAGTTGAATCCTAGCGGACTACGTTCAAATACTGCAAAAGCAATACCAAATTCTACGGTAGCAGGGGCGTTTAAAGTCTTCAGAAAAGCGAGTAAAACTTGTGCCTCTGTTCCACCATTATTATTATACTCTCTATTTGCAGGTTCATTCTCTCTGATTGGTTCGATTACTACTTAATTAAGTTCTGCAAAAAGATAAGTGATTTTACTTAAACTTACTGTTTATTGCTCAATTAAATTATGCTTTTATTATTTTGGTTTTTTAATACTATATTTATAACAACAAATTGTCTAGAGAAACATAGCAATCCGTTTACGGGTGGGGAAGGAGGAGACTCCCACTGTCTCTCGGTTATAGTGTCAATATTCAATGATGAAGGTGAAAGGGATATACTCGACTGAATTCAAGGAAGAAGAAGAAGTTAACCAATTTACCAAACTTTCAAAGTTAGAGGAGTTTATAGGCACTCTCAGGCATTCGTGTGAGTCACACTTTAAAGGCACTCTCAGGCACTCGTGTGAGTCACAGATGTATTGTAATTAGTTGGTTAATTCTGGTTAGTTGATTAGTTAAGTTTGTTAAAAACAACTAACAGATTTTTTTTCTCTCTCTCTCTAGAATTGGTTAATCAACTCTATATATATTGAGTAGAGATTAAAGAGAAGTGTAATAAGAAATTGCAATCTTAGTGAATGAATAAAAACTCTTTGAGATTTGTGAAAACTGTTATGGTATCAGAGCCAAAGATTGTTCCTGATCAAGATCGAAGATGAAATTCAATTCCAAAACTAAGAGCTCATAAACAAATTGGTCTTCTGTATCAAGGAATCAGAGATTCAAGTGGTTTAAGATGAATACTCCCCCACAGGACACGAACCCTAACTCCGGTCAGACTTCATACAATCTTAATCTTACAAATTTGATTTCTGCTAGGTCAGATGGTTCGAATTTTCTTGTTTGGAAAGATCAAATTGAAAATGCCCTAATTGGGAATGAACTTATTGTTACATAAATGGAACATATACTGAACCATCACAATTTACTGTTGTTGATGGAAGAGATGTAGTTAACCCTGCCTATCTTCAATGGCGCAAAACAGATAGTTTTGTAAAATCATGTATTAAAGCCACAATATCCCACTCAATAGCATCAGACATATTGGGACTCAAAACCTCTAGAGACATCTGGTCCTACCTTGAAATGGTTTTATCCAAGAATTTGAAGCTAAAAAATCTTTTTGAGAAATAAAATTCAGAAGATCAAGAAAGGTCTTAATCATGTGTCTGAATACTAGAGTAAAATCAAGTCTATAGCTGATTCACTTGTTGTTGTGAATGATAAAGTGGGTGATTCTGAGTTAGCTAGAATAGCATTATCAGGTCTTGGAAGATAATACTCTCAATTCTTCATAGCTATACAAAATAGAGATGGTGGTTTAACTTTTGCTGAATTAAGAAGCAGACTGAGTCACCATGAATAGTGGCTTAAAGAGCAAGAATCTCAAAACGAATTGAGTGAATCCTATTTTATAAAAAGACTCCCAAATAGTGGAACCCAATTTAGAGCAAATCAAAGATTTTCACCTCAAAATCAAAGCATAACCAAAATCTTGATTCATCTCAAAGAAATCAGCCTAAACAAAAGCAACTTCAAGGACAAGGAATAATTTCTTTGATTATACTACAATTCCACGTGGTATTTGCTGTAAATGGGGTCACAGTGTTAGGCAATGTAGAATGAGATTTAAAGATTTCTCTGAATCTTCTAACATGCCCATTCAAAGAAAATTTGCTAATCTTCATCTACAAGAAATTGAAGAAGAAGAGGAAGAAGATGAGGGGTTTGAAATGAAAGAAAATGAAGAAGAACAAGCACACTTCGGTGCTCTTGTTGATTGTAATATAGCTACTGTGGAAGAAGCAAACCTGTCATATTCTCAAGGTGACAAGGATAAAAGATGGATAGCAAATACATTAGCTACAAGTCATATGACTTATGCTGAGGATATACTGACTTATAGTGTTCCCTGTAAAGGTACAAATGGAGTTATGATAGAGGATGGTAACTGTATGAATATTGCTAGCACAGGAGAAGCCACATTCATGGCTGATTCAAACCTTTTTCAGCTCAAAAAGGTACTTCATGTACCTAATATACAAAAGAACGTTCCCTCCATATCAAAATTTACAAGAGAATTTTTGTGGAGTTGAATTTCTTTCACGAGGTTTTGTGATTAGAGATTTATGGACAAAAGAAATGCTGACAGATGGACCAATGAAGAACAATCTATATAGTATTGATTTTGAAAATAATCCTTATTTCAGTTCACAAGAAGAAGTGGAGGAAGCTCATGTTGCTACTGCTACAGCTAAAACATGGGATCACAGACTGGGACATACAACTAAAGAGATCATTCTAACATTAGAAAAGGAAAATAAGATAAGAATATCAGAAAAGGACATAGAGAACATCTGTTCTTCTTGTCAGTTAGGAAACAGTCAAAGACTTCCATTTCCAATTTCAAAGAGCTCATCATCTGTTCCACTTCAGCTGATACATTGTGACATATGGGTTCCAACACCAATACTCACATCTACTGGAATCAAGTATTATATCTTGTTCCTTGATGATTTCAGTAGATTCTTTTGGGTATACACAATGAAAGTGAGATCAGATAGTCTCCAATGTTTTCAACATTTTAAAAGACACAATGAGAAGATGTTCTCTCACTCCATCAAGAGTTTTCAAACTGATGGAGTGTTGTGGATTGCATGTATCTAATACATCCCTAATCATGTTACTAGTGTTGGTAGCAGAATCTCAAACATCAAATGTTTAACACTAAGTTGTCTAGGATCTATACATGAACTATATATGAACTAGAAGGAAGAAGAATACCTTTAATCACTTTCCCACGAACTAAATTCCGACCAGTATTCGGAAGATAAATAACTTCAAGTGTAGCTCCTCTACTTGAGACACCGAATTGTATAACTCGAACTCCCTTCTTTCAGTCAGCTAGGTACTTCTTGAAGGTTGAGATGAAGAACTGCTTCTTCTAGACTTGATAGATAGAATGAGAACTTTTTCTCTAAAGTCCTCTCTCTCTAATAGCTGTCTAAAGAGAGTGATTTTCTTCTGAGGAATTTCCACACCTTTTCTGAACTCATAACTGGTCCTTATATAGGCATTACCTTAGTGGAGTTCTACTCGAATAAGGAATCCTAAAAGTCCCTTCAGAAAAGATAAGCACAAGTCAGAGTTTAAATCTAACCAGAATTTTCTAATTAAGACTAAATCCTAATTAGGGTTTCCCCTTAGTGTGGTCGGCCACAAAAGCCCTTAATGGGCTTGTTTTGGCCGACCCACGCCCCACTTATGGCCGGCTTGGGCTTTCCCTTTAAGGGATACCCTTGTTGGCCCAAAAAGTGGATTTTTGCCCTTTTAGGACTTCTCTTTCGAGCCCGATTCTTTCTATCTCTTGGACTGGATCATATCCATCTATATACTAGTTCTCATCAGTCTACTTCTCACTATTCTAGTTACCAATTCTTATGTGTAACCCGTTGTAGGATCCGGTCTATGTTAGCCGCGGATAACCGAAGTAATCCGACAATCGTAAGCGACTTCTAGCTAAGCATTACGACTCCTAATTGAACCGGATTGATTGATCTTCCAAATAAGGTCATCATTATCCTATAAGCCAAATCGTACGCATTGCCATCTTGGTCGAAGGACACTTTTTCGGAAGGTTATACCTTCAGAATTTTAAGATATATTTCTATCAAGAAGGTCATACCTTCAGACTCAGAATATATCTCCTTCAGTCTCCTACTTGTACTTAGAACAAGTGCAATGCTCGATTCCCATGTCTTTCATATCTCATCTGATAGGTCATACTTTATCAGACTTTCTTGATCGGGAGGACAGACTGTCAAATCAATTGATTAACTTTTAATCCATTTTAGCATGGTCATGCATTTCCAGTTGTCACTCCTCAAGTGTCCTAAA
Organism: Eschscholzia californica subsp. californica; assembly: GCA_002897215.1. NCBI lineage: Eukaryota > Viridiplantae > Streptophyta > Magnoliopsida > Ranunculales > Papaveraceae > Eschscholzia > Eschscholzia californica. The sequence continues at coordinate 1,936,701 of BEHA01000612.1, forward strand.
GATACTTTATCCTAACTCTCATTAGGAAGGCATATTCCATTCTTGTAGTCCCACTCAGTTTCATGTCTATCCTGTTTCACCCGGCCTCCGTTTTTATAACCTCCTGTTACGGCGCGGCGTTTGACGAGACGAAGGCTTGACATTCCTTACATAAGATGAGTGGGTACTCATATTTTGAGGAATCTCTTTGATTTGCTAAATTACAGTTATGACGTTCATATCTTCAACTTCTTGAAGTACTCACACTTGGTGGGTTCCAGCGTAACTTATACACCCATAAAGTTGACTTGAATTCTCTAATTCGTATAGCCCAAGAAACAGCGCTATCTTGTCAATCACTCATGCTAGTCTTCTTAAGTCATCGTTGTCCAATCGATGTCCTGGACTAGGGTTATTGTATATAATGGAATGCTTCCATGTTCACTCAGCAGTGTTTCTTTCATTAGATCACGTATATAATAAACCTGCCTGGAACTTTCCATTATTTTTGGACTGTCGTCTAAATTCTAAACCACAATTTAGATGACGAAATAAATTTTATTTATTTCGGATAACAAGAGTTTGTAAAAGCGAGTTTTCCACGTAAATTCTTTTACGTGCCCAGTTTTACAAGTCTCTTAGGGAAATATTTCATGACCCTAATGCCTTAGATTTATACATATCTCATGTTTGATCTAAGGTGACAGTTTAGTTTTGTGGATTCAATCCACTATTCATTTTCACTTTGCAAATCATTATTATGCTGAAGAACCCCTTCGTCAGCTTTTACAATAATGTCAGTTTTCTTAAACTGAAACTAACACTTCCTAAGTCCTGATTTTACTTTCTTTACTAGTAGAGTTTGCAACGACTCCCACTGTGGAAAAGCTTCTTTTCACCTGGTTGTCCTTCCTAAAAGATTTCTATCTTTATTTTCGGAAGATTGCTTTTATGACTTTCTTCAACTTTTACTTTCAGAGACACTTTCTTAGATACTCCAAGTATCCTAGGAACTTCTCTGTTGTTTATGGGCGATGACATCAAATACTTATGTATTTCTAGATGTGCGGGTAAACATTGATCATCTTCATAATCGATCTCATGTCTCGCGACATTAGTATTTTCCTCATGTGTGCTTTTGCTAATCAGGACTTCCAAATTCTGATTTCTTGCTTAGCAGTGATCCATGAGAGATGGGTAGAATCTCTTTCGAAGAGTATTTCTAGTTAGACTTTTCAAAACTTCTTTTGAACGAGTCTTATCATCTGTTAATCTATAACTCTATAGATTTCGATGCCCAATTTATTTAATTCTTTCCTTATTTACCCTCGTCAGATGTCTTATTGAGTCAGTTCCTTAACAGTTTTTCACTTCTAGTATGTTTCACACACATGACGTGAAACTAACTTGTTTTACTCCCACTTACCCTCTTGTCGATCAAGAATCTAATCATTTTTTTTTTCAGAAAATCAACTCTTGAATTTCTTTCATGAATGTTTAGATACTAACTCTTACTTTTGATCTTATTGACTTTTCAGCCAATTTTCAAAGTCTTGTTCTGCTAAAGTTTATGTGAGTCTTCTGAAGACTCAATGGGGGTTTTGAACAATATTGTATATCCTTCTTAACTTTTCTTAAGAAGTTAGGTGAGTTTCTCGTACTCCCATTGTGTTGTTTTGTTACTCGGTTCGAATCAGATTCGAATATTTTCGACCACTTGTCTTCTTGAAGAACAATATTTAGACATTATCGATGCAGAAGACTTGTTATGACTAAGGCTATTGATCTTATCAATATTTTTAGTCATTTTGATTCATTACTTTGAGGTTAACTTTCTAAAACTTTTCTAAATTCGAGTACTGTTCATGTATTTATATCTTTACAATGGGAGAACTTAGCATAATTAAATCAACATGAAATAGGAAATCTAATTACAAAGGAAGGTTAATGGATTTTGGAAGGATATTTCCTTTGTGCTGGATCCAGTTGATGATGGGAGGTGCCATTTGCTATGCGCACCTCCAATATTACTTCACTAAC
>BEHA01000612.1:1938725-1960360 GCA_002897215.1 Eschscholzia californica subsp. californica
CCCCCCCCCTCCCCGCAAGTTGGAGCTGGGGAAGAAAGCTGAGTCAAGCCTAACTTGGAAGTTAATCGGTGGAATTGGTCAAAACCAAGGGGTTTTGTGTAAACATCAGCGACTTGATCTGCGGAGCGAACATGAGACAGCTGAATGAGACCACTTTCAAGTTTCTCACGAACAAAGTGCCAATCGAGTTCGATGTGCTTTATTCGTTCGTGAAAAACTAGATTGGCAGCTATATGCATAGCCGCCTTATTGTCACAGAAAACCTGAAAAGGTTCTGGAATGAAAATCTGAAGGTCCTGAAATAGGTATTTCAATCATTGGAGCTCGGCAGTAAGAAAAGCAAGAGCACGATATTCTGCCTCAGCAGACGACCAGGAAACAGTCGGTTGTTTCTTAGATTTCCAAGACAACGGACTCACACCAAGCATTGTGAAGTAGCCTGTGGTGGATCGACGAGTAATGGGGCAGCTGGCCCAATCAGAGTCAGGGAAACCCGAAAGTGTCAAAGAACTAGAAGATGAAAGGAGAATCCCATGATCGAGGGTCCCTTTCAAATAGCGTGGAACTCGAGTAGCTGCATCCATATGTGTGGAACGAGGATGCTGCATAAATTGACTTAAATAATTAACCGAAAAAGCGATATCGGGTTCTTGTTACAGTGACGTAGAGAAGTCGACCAATAAGACGTCGGAAAAAAGTTGGATCGTCTAAAGGTGTATCGTCCGTAGGTAACAATTTCAAATGTTGTTCCATAGGAAATAAACTCGCTTTGGCTCCGAGAAGTCCAGAATCACGGATAATGTCTAAAGTGTATTTCCGTTGACAGAAGAAAATACCCTTAGGGGACCTAGATAATTCTAGGCCTAAAAAATATTGAAGTCGTCCGAGATTTTTAAGAGAAAATCGTTTCTCAAGACGTTGTCGAAGGGAGTCAATTTTCTTGTTGTCATTGCCTGTAATGATGATGTCATCTACGTAGACAAGAATATAGATAGTAGTTGCACCATTAAAATGACTGAAAAGAGAATGGTCTGACGAAGATTGAGACAAACCTTCGACTTTTAAACCGGATGAAAATTTAGCAAACCATTGCCTAGAAGCTTGTTTCAAACCATATAATGATTTGTTCAAGCGACAAACTCTAGTGTCACCTTTGCTGCTAAAACCTGGAGGAATGGTCATATAGACTTCTTCTTCCAAGTCTCCTTGGAGGAAAGCATTATTGACATCTTGTTGATGCAATGACCATCCTTGGATAGACGTAAGGGATAAGAGGACTCGAACAGTTACCAATTTGACAACTGGAGCAAAAGTATCATGATAGTCGACACCTTCAACCTGGGTATACCCTTTGGCGACGAGGCGTGCCTTATAACGTTCGATGGATCCATCCGAACGATTTTTAATTTTGTAAACTTACTTACAACCAATGGGTTTCTTGCCAGGTGGCAATGAAGTCAGAGACCAAGTATTATTAGTCCCGAGGGTTGAAATCTCTTTAGTCATCGCCTCACGCCATTCTGGAGAAGCAGAGGCGATTTTATAAGATTTGGGTTCTTCCGCGGTGATGACGGAAGTTAGAAAAGCCTTATGAGAAGGACTAAAACGGTCGAAACTGATATAGTGGACCAGTGGATAAGGAGTGCGCGAAGATGTCGTTTCTGGACTAGAAAGAATGTAGTCGGCCAAATAAGCAGGCGGATTCCTAGTACGAATGGGCCGTGTAGGATTATCAGATTCCTCGGTGGGAGACTTAAATGGTGAAGTGTCACTGGTGGTAAAAGGCCGAGGAGCGGAAGCAGAAAATTCTAGAGAAGATGCATTATCAGAAGAAGCTATAGGCACCTCTAAAGGAGATGGTGAAGATAAATCCTCGCTGGAATCATAGGGAGTCAGAGGCCTAACCGAATTAGGAGGCGCTATCTCAATAAAAGGCAAACGAGGAGAATCAGCCGAAGGCGAGGGAGAAGACTCAACCAAAGGTGGAGGTGGAAAAATATTGTGTCGCGACGGAGACTGGAAAATGTCGGGAGAAGGCATAGGGTCATCCAAAATATTCAAAGGAGTAAAACTGTGTGAGTCAGATGAAATATTAGTAACCGACTCAAAAGGAAATTTATTTCAAAAAAAAATTACATTCCGAGAGTCATAGAGAGTTTTAGTCTCTAGGTCATAAATGGTGTAACCTTGTTTTCCATAAGGGTACCCGATAAAGATTCCTGGTTTAGCTTGCATATCAAATTTATTAGTAGCTTTGACATTATAAGCAAAACACAGACACCCGAAAACACGGAGGGTCGAGTAGTCTGGTGGAGTATCATATAAAATCTCATAAGGTGACTTAAGTGATAAAATTGGAGTTGACATCTGATTAATTAAGTAAGTTGTCGTTTTTAAACATTCGCCCCAAAAACTGAGGGGGAGATTAGCTTGAAATCACAAGGCACGAGCGACATCCAACAAGTGTCTATGTTTGCGTTCAACGACCCCATTTTGTTGTGGAGTATGAACGCAACTGCATCGGTGGATAATACCATTCGACTGAAACCAAGACTGTAAGTCCTTAGTGAGAAATTTAGTTCCATTGTCGGAACGAAAAATCTGAATAGGGCAGGTAGAGCTGGTTGCCGAATCAGAAGAAATGGACTTAGAAGTCTTTTGATATTGTTCAATTGTGAAATTAAAAAATATTCTAAATATTTCTTAGTCTCAGACTTGGACTTCATAAGAAATGTCCAAGTATATCTGGAATAGTCATCAACTAAGGAGAGAAAGTATCGCTTATTTGTGGGTGCAGGAACAGAAAACGGTCCCCAAATGTCAGCATGAACTAATTGGAAAGGAAAAGTACTAATTGTTGTACTTTTATGAAAAGGCAATTTAGATTGCTTAGCCATAGGGCAAATTGTACAATCATGCGTGGAGTCGAAGCGAATAAAATCAAATCGTTAAGATAAGTGTTTGGGGCGATTCAAACTTGGATGTCCTAGTAGGCGGTGCCAAATGTCAAGCGACTTATGTAGAGTAAGTGCTTTAGAGTTACGATGTAAAATATAGAGGTCGCCAACCTCATCAGCCTGTCCAACCAGGCGGGTTGTCAAAACTTCCGTAAAGACACAGTGGGAAGGTGGGAAAGTCACAAGACAATTTAAAGATTTACATAATTGTCGTACAGAAATCAAATTAAACTTGAAACTAGGAATATGATAAACATTTTCGATATGTAAAGAGTTAGAAAAACTACTTTACCGATATATTTAACAGGAAGGGTACTCCCATCAGGAATTTGAACGTAAAGTGATGGAGGAGCAAGTTCGTACGAACTAACACACTGTAATGAAAAGCAGACGTGGTTTGAAGCTCTACTATCGATAATCCACGAAGTAGGGTGGATGGAAAGAATAGTTCTCGAGAAAAGTGTCGTAGCCGTAGGGCTAGGGTCACCAGTATCTATACCGGGAAAAAGAATCGATCTCAATGAAGGAGAAGGAATATATATCATGGGTCGGCAAAAATTAGTAGAAAAACTCGAGAGAATAAGTTGTAAGAGTATGCTAAAGAAAAAGTAAGTATGGGAAATAGGTTGAAGAAGTGATAACTCAAGTAGCATTGTCGGTAAAGTCGACAAGTAAGTCATTGTCGAATAAATGTCAAATATTGACTGAAGGAGCGACAACAAAAATAATATTGTTGTGTTTAAAGTTGACAGGAAAATCATTGTCGGAATGCTAAAATATTTGATAAGGAGTAACAAACAAAATGATGTGATTCGTCGCACATGATTAAAGGTTGTCTGAGAAAAATAAAATAATCACAGAGTTGAAGTCCGGAAATAGGTCAAACAGTGAAAAATATATAAAAATATAGAAACTGATGAAGCGACAGTTGTGTAAAAAAACAGAAACTGTGATAAATAAAGTATTGCAACAGTGCTATTCGGGACAGAAAATTCTTAATAGTACCTTCACAAATAGGAAGAGATGTTTTGATCAATTTATGATCGAAAAAAAAATGTCTGCAAACGGATGATGTAGCCGTGAGAAGGTGGTTGCTTTTGTCAACTGTGTTAGTCGGGACAGTAAATGATTTCAATCAAAGCAGTAAGTAGTTTTAAAATCAAAACATTAAGTAGTTTTAAAATCAAACAGTAAGTAGTTTGAAAAACACTATGGTTTTAAAATCAAAACATTAATTAGTTTTAATCAAACAGGAAGTGGTTTAAATAAAAGATGATTAGCTTTCCTGAATAATCTAGTGAGAGAAGATTTTGTAAAGGAAATCTAATTAATAAGAGAGTAAACAACAGAAGCAAGTCGGTCTATGGGTGTAGAAACAGTCGTCGGCGTCGTGGTTGCAATGAATCGGTGATTGTAGAAGCAACGATTCTTGCGTAGATGTGGCCGACTGAAATGATCAAACCCTAGAGGTTATGCGAAATCGTTTCTTCTCTCGGGAAGAAGAAAGTGCGTACGGTTAGGGCAAGACTTATTAGGCTTCAAAGTGAAGTAAAAACACTTCAAAGAGAGGTTAAACTAAAGGCACCTCTCGAGTAAAGTGGACTGTGTAATGGGTTTAGTTATGAACTATGAAGACAAAGTCAAAATAATGGGCACAAAATCGTGTTCTGACCTATTGTCAGATCCGAAAAGGATGAAATGTAAAAAAAAGATTATCTAATCTAACAAACCAATATTTGCTGTAAAATTAGATAAAAAATAGAAGAAATCGAATATGGACCTTTGTGTGCCGAGAGAGAAAAAATAGATAATGGTAACAAGAAACAATAAGAATCCGCAATAACGCCGAAGATAAATCCTTTAAATGTTGATAGAAGAGCAACGTAGCAATGACGAGAAGAATTTCCAAATAATTATCGGAAAAAAATTGAAATCCTTAAGCTCGTGATACCATGTTAAATCAAGAATTCTAGCACAAGTAGTAGAGAATCAAAGGTAATCTTTTATTGATAGATTGTTCATGTATTTATATCTTTACAATGGAAGAACTTAGCATAATTAAATCAACAGGAAATAGGAAATCTAATTACAAAGAATGAAAACTAATATATTTATTTACAAAAGAAGGTTAATGGATTTTGGAAGGATATTTCCTTTGTGCTGGATCCAGTTGATGATGGGAGGTGCCATTTTCTATGTGCACCTCCAATATTACTTCATTAAGTACTTTAGTTGATTCTAGTCACATTAATCATAATCTTATGTCTTACATAAGTCTTAGTGATTAATTGCCCTCTGTTTGGTCATAAGAGATCTTGTCAGACTAGTTAGTTCGAGCCATGTTACTCTTTTGATCATGTTCATCCTAGTTGTCTGACTAGATTAGAATAACTAATCGAATCGATTAGTATTAATGTTTATAAGTTGAATATGTACTTTTTATAAGAACATCATAAAATATTAAGACTAAATACTTTATTTCTCATAAATCCAATTTCAGAGTGATGTTCAAAAGAAAAAGGAAAAGTTACTAATATCTAATAAAAGTACTACCTATAGGAGGCTAGAATCCTTCATGAACCTTCTCAGCAACCATTGCTTTCTTTGCTCTTGATGGGTTCGTCTCCTTTCATTTAAATACTCTAGCTCCCACTTGCTCCTGTCATTCATAATGAAATGAGCGTTAGGTATCCAATACCTTAAGGGAAGTGTATTTAATTGAATGAACTTTTAACATTTTTACCTAAGCCGGAACTTCCAGATCCGTTGTTCAGCTCTTCCTGGTAGCGTGGGCAATCTCTTAACCAGATATGAGATATGCTACCACAGAATATACAGTTGTTGTTAGGAAGGATCATTCTTGGTCTTGCGACTCGCCTGCCCCTTCTTGTCCTAGAGTGTCTCATTCTCCTAACGCCTTCCGTTCCCGGATTGGTACCCTCTTGAACAATAAGAATTTCTTCTTTAAGTTCAGGTATTCCGTTTTTGCATTCAGCTACTTCAAGAATTGTCAGTAGTCTTTTGAGGGATACTATGCCGAACTTTTGTCAAAGTTGCATCTTACTTCATTAAATCCATCATGTAATGAAAGTAAGATCAAGTCAACTGCAAAGTCGACTTCCATAGTTGCTCCCAACCACTTCAAATCTTTGAAATGATCAATCATTTGTAAAACATGAAGACGGACAGGTTTCCCTTTTTCTTGTCGCTTTTTCAGTACAGTTTTGGATATCATATATCTTTCTCTTCGACATTGTGCGCTAAACACTTCTCTTAGTTGTCGAATAATGCTATAAGCATCCATATCAATGAAAGTATCTTGATATTTTTTTTCCATGGAAACTAGTCAGTCCTATGACTGGTGCTAACTTTATTTTGATAATGTCAGCTTGCTCACGTTCCTCTTTAGAAGAGGTTTTTGTAAGTACCAAGATTGGTGTGTCTAGTACTTCTGCTATTTTCCCGAGAACCTTTCTCAGATTTTTGTCCCGTTGAACGTAATTCGTGTCGTTCAGTTTTTCCATCACCATGTAAAGGTTGAAGATATCGTCGAATGTCATAATTAAACTACATGTAAAGAATGCAAAGTGACTTAAACTTGTTATCCTATCAAAATTCTAATTTTGTTATATTATTCAAAATTCTTATCCCTGGTTTGAATAATACGATTCCAAGATCCAAATTCTTTGAAGTTAAGCGTACTAGGGCACTGCCCTTAACTTCGCTGTCCTAGGTGAGTAACATCTTTACTGATGATACGCCTATGATTGTTGGTTGATTTTTTTATATACTAGAGTGTGAAACTTAATCCTTTGCCTCGAAATCTAAAATCCTTTTGCTGACTCGTTGAGTAAAACCAGCTTAGACGCGTAAACCACTTCACAGATCTACCCATATTGTCCTGAGATAAAAGTTGGCACTCTGCAGAGGCAGACCCATCATCGATGAACAAGGGATCAACAGATGTCTTATATCTGGGTAAGCTTATACTTAAAATTCTTTTAGTTATTATACGTATTTTATCAGGTTTGTGTTACTGTGAACTCTATCGTAACCATTCGTGACTTTTATACGTAAGTTTTTATGTGAATTCTTGTAAGGTTTTATCTAAACCCTTAGTAGGGACTCCTAAAAGATCTTTATCTTTTAGTTTATTGTTGTTCGCCTAGTGGTTCTTTTGGATTTCATCCTTGAACCACCATTGATTACTCCCACTCGAATCATGATCTCATCATCCGATTCATCAATGGCTTTTCTGGACCATATACTCTAATTATTCGGGCACATACTCGTTTTTTGTTAGAAACAAGAATCGTTTACTTAACTAAAGGAAATACTATTCTGCGCATTCACATATGGGTGCTTCTAAAGGCATCGGACCAGAAGGCTATTAGCATCCAAAAATTTTATTGACTGGGGTCAATGGCCATTAACCCGAGTTCTCTAAAAGCACCTGTTTTTAATGTGAGTGGCGTTCACCTTCGTTTGCTTCTCCCATCTTTTTCTTCCAAAATAAAAGGAATCTCAATCCATTTTTCTTCCAAAACAAAAGGTATTCTCTACTTTGGGTATTCTTTTAATTTCCTTCAATTCATGCCATAAGCTTATAATCTTCTGATGCAAACTGTATTTCTTCGCATTTGTGTTATTTGAGTCATAACATGTTTTATCATAGATTTTCTTATTATGTTCTATTTGATTTTGAGGTTTTTCTTTTACTAAATTGTAGTTCTTAGCTAAATTTTAACCTGACTCATCTAATACTTTAATGGTTGTGAACAAAATCCCTTAGTCCTTGTCTCCTTGATCAGATTTTAGCTATGTATCGAGTTAACACGTACTAATGGTAAAATCTTGCAATACCTATGGCGTCAAAATTTTCTAAACCCTGATTGGGGAGTTCTTTTTGTAAGAAAAGAAAAACACTGATGAACATCCAAAAGGCCAAAAGGAAAAAGAGAAACAAATATGGAGTTATTTGAGATTCGTTGTTTCAAAAACTAAACAGGGCCACTAAATGTGTATTTAGGAGTTAAACACTACATAGTAATATGTAAGTTTAGCTTGAAATCCTTTTTCAGATCTTGTCCTATTAACTAACATGAAAGACTTAAGATGTAGAAAGCAATACCATGGTGTAGAGATCTTAGCTTTTATCTCGTTTCTGTTTTATCTTAATGATAACATTGGGTTTGTTCTGACTTCTGAAGAAAGTAATGGATAGGGTTAGGGTTAACAGAGAAAAGACCGGTGCCTACATAGTTGGTTGGTGCTAATAAAGAAAAGAGCGGTTGGGCTTGGTGCTAATAGAAATTGATACTAACAGCCTTTTGGCCAGGTGCCTTTAGAAGCACCCTTCACATATACATACAAAATATATGACAGTCATAAATAAAGTATGTGACCTAGATTCGTTTCTAGGTTTTGCTATGTTTCGTATAGCTAATTGTGGGATATCGTGACAAATCTATGTCTAATGGGTTTTCCAAGTCTATTTTCATAAAATTCGGACTAATGACCCATTTAGTTTCTTCCTTTATGATTTCTAAAATTAAACTCGGAAAAACTCCGTTTTAGGCTTCCGGATAGCCCGGGTCAATTTCGGAAAAAATAATGTTTCGAAATCGGAAGAAAAAGTAAGAAAATATCCCACTTGAGCCAAGGCCCAATGGGCCCAAGTCAAACTCGAAAAGACTCAAGTCAAACTTGGTCAAAAGTCCCATTGACTAGTCTTGGTCAAGGCTAGTTCAACAGTGCTAGTCGCGCCCTAGACGTGTTCTACCATGTAATGGCCCTAGGCCATGCACGGTTGGAACGGGTTAGACAGAAGGCTGTCTCGGACTCCAAGTCTGAGACGTGCCTAGACGTGCCAGGCGCGTCTGGACATTCCAGTCGCACTCTAGGTGCGTTTGGAAGCTTCTAGACTTGTCTAAGACGCGTCTTGTTGCTCCAGGCGCATCTAGATGCGTTTAGACGCACGTCCCTGGTCTCGGTCCTAGACGGAGACCAACTGGACTCCCAGACTCGTCTAAGACGTGTCTGGGACGTCCGAGATGCGAACATCTCGGACCGTCCTAGTCCAACTCGTACTGGGACTTCTCAGACGCGTCTGGGATGTCCGAGATGTGAACATCTCAGACTCCCGATCCTAGACGGACCGCGACTTCCTGTCCCGTGTTCCACGGTCTCGGGACTCTGTCCCGAGACATGCTGGACCGTCCGGACGCGTCCTGGCCGATTCAGCCATAAGTTTTTGGAATTTTCCAAAAACCTATTGTCCAACCATCTTCTTCCTACTGGTTTTAATGGTGTTTAGTTGTTGTTTTTGCATTATTCACCACCAAAAATCCATGATTTTGAAACCCGTTTTTCGAAATTTTTGATCCATTAGATCCGTTTTTGAAAACCCTTTTCAAAAACATAAAATTTTAACGATTTTATGCATTAAAACCCTTTCAAATACATGTTTGATTGTGTTTAAAAACTTTTCAAACTAATCAAGGTTTTGTCTAAATTTCTATTCAAACAATTTTATCTATCAATCTTAAGTTCGAATCTAATTCGTTACAGCCAAAGATAGTTTCATGCAAACAGCTCGTGATGCCACTACTGGGGATTTCATGTATCTAATACATCCCTAATCATGTTACTAGCGTTGGTAGCGGAATCTCAAACATCTAATGTTTAACACTAAGTTATCCTGGATCTATACATGAACTATCTATGAACTAGAAGGAAGAAGAATACCTTTAATCGCTTTCCCACGAACTAAAACTCCGACCAGTATTCGGAAGATAAAGAGCTTCAAGTGTAGCTCCTCTACTTGAGACACCGAATTGTATAACTCGAACTCTCTTCTTTCAGTCATCTAGGACCTTCTTGAAGGTTGAGATGAAGAACTTCTTCTTCTACACTTGATAGATAGAATAGGAACTTTTTCTGAACTCATAACTGGTCCTTGTATAGGCATTACCTTAGTAGAGTTCTACTCAAATAAGGAATCCTAAAAGTCCCTTTAGAAAAGATAAGCACAAGTCAGAGTTTAAATCTAACTAGGATTCCCTAATTAGGACTGAACCCTAATTAGGGTTTCCCCTTAGTGTGTCCGGCCACAACAGCCCTTAATGGGCTTCTTTTTGCCGGCCAACGCCCCACTTATAGCCGTCTAGGGCTCTCCCTTTACGGAAGTCCCTTGTTGGCCCAAAAAGTGGGGTTTTGCCCTTTTCAGTCTTCTCTCTCGAGCCCGATTCTTTCTATCTCTTAGACTCCACCATATCCATCCATATACTAGTTCTTATCAGTCTATTTTTCACTGTTCGAGTTACCAATTCTTATGTGTAACCCGTTGTAGGATCCGGTCTATGTTAGCCGCGGATAACCGAAGTGATCCGACAATCGTAAGCGGCTTCTAGCTATGCATTACGACTCCTAATTGAACCGGATTGATTGATCTTCAGAATAAGGTCATCATTATTCTATAAGCCAAATCGTACGCATTTCCATCTTGGTCGAAGGACACTCTTTCGGAAGGTTATACCTTCAGACTTTTAGGATATATTTCTATCAGGAAGGTCATACCTTCAGACTCAGAATATATCTCCTTCATGGAGCACCAGAATTAAGTAAAGGTGACTTTAGAGAATTTCTAAATCAATGTGGTATTCATTTTAGGTGCTCTTGTCCATACACACCAGAACAAAATGGAAGAGCAGAGAGAAAGAATAGGCAGATTGCTTCTGTGGGTAATACACTATTGATTCAGGCATCTATGCCTAAACATTTCTAGTTTCATGCTTATGCAACAGCAACATACATCACCAATAGGACTCGCAGTAAGGTTATTTCTCTTTTAACTCCATATGAGGTTTTGTTTCAAAAATGCCCAAATTATGACATGATTAAAGTCTTTGGATCACTGTGCTATCCATATTTAGGAAACACTAAGGCTGACAAATGGAGTCCAAAGTCAGCAAGGTGTGTCTTTATTGGATACAACTCTGTAGATAGGGATATAAGTGTCTAGACTTAGTCTCAGATAAAGAGTATGTGTCAAGACATGTGATTTTTGATGAATCAGTGTTCCCTTTTGCATCATCTGACTCTCCTTCATTGGTAAGTTCAACTTCTACCACCTATGAAGTTTTTTCATTACCACAACTTCCTCCTAGTACCACTGCAACCTCAGTACCAAATTATCATACCACATACTCCTTATCAGACCAAGTTTTCTCAGCTCCTATTATGTCTACATCAGAATCAAGTATTTTTCAAACTGAACCTCAGTTAGAAGTCTCTCAGACTACTTCTCCACAGTCTCAAACTGAATATAATACCTCCCTAGATACACTTTCAGTTTCAAATGTTTATCCCATGCAAACTCGACTAAAGAGTGGTATACGTAAACCCAAAGCTATCCCTGATCATGTAGCCCATTTTACTATTCCTCATGCCATGCCCACTGCTTATGGGGTTAATTCCGTTTTAGCCCCCAATTTGTGACCAACTGGCCGTTTTGGCCCCCAATTGTGTCCGACAGTTTGTATTAGCCCCAAGGGCTAAATTTTTGACGAAATTATCCTCGGGGGCCAAAACAAAATTATTTGTGAAAAAGGTTAAAAACAAAAAAACACATCACACCATTCTTTATCATCCACCTCATCTTATCACTCCTCCACCACACCACCTCCTCTCCACCTCACCCTTCTTCTCCGGCGGAAATCCCAGACGAAGAGAAGCCCTCTTCGTCTGAAAATCCCAAACGAAGAGTGCTCCTCTTCGTCTGAAAATCCCAGACGAAGAGGAGTCTGGATCTGGGGTTTTCCCTAGATCCAGACACTTTCCGGTAAAGATATCTTCGACGGAATAGAGAAATGAGGGAGAAAGAGAAGATGAGAGAGAGGAAGAGAGAGAAAGGAGAGAGAAGAGAGAGAAATAATTTTTTTTTCTTTTTAATAAGGTGGCCGGCCGGAATTTTTATTCCGGCCGGCAACATTCCGTCGGAGAAGAAGGGTGAGGTGGAGAGGAGGTGGTGTGGTGGAGGAGTGATAAGATGAGGTGGACAAACCAAAAGAAAAAATATAAAATTACATAAATGCCATCGGGGTAGAATTGGGAGGCTGGATAAAATTTGGGGCCAAATAGGAAATTTTTGGGGCCAAAACGAACTGTCGGACACTTATGGGGGCCAAAACGGCGAGTTGGTCACAAATCGGGGGCCAAAACAGAATTAACCCCTACTTATGTTGTGTCATTACAGTCTGAAATAGAGCCTAAAAGCTATAAGGAGGCTAGTAAACATGAACATTGGCAATTAGCTATGAATGATGAATACAAAGCTCTTATGAAAAACAACACTTGGTCTCTCACTCCAAGACTATCAGACATGAATGTACTTGGCTGTAGATGGATATACAAAATCAAATATGAAACAACTGGATGTATCTAACGCTTTCCTTCATGGTGATTAATCAGAAAATGTGTATATGAAACAACCACCTGGGTTTGTAGATGACTAGAAATCTGACTTTGTGTGTCATCTTCATAAAGCACTCTATGGACTGAAACATGCTCCTAGAGTTTGGTTCAATAAGATAGCTATCTATCTCTCTTCTTGGGGATTTGTTAAGAGTGATTCAGATCATTCCATGTTTGTATTCACCTCTTCTCAGCAGATGTTGGTCTTTCTTCTTTATGTGGATGATATTATTCTCACTGGTACTTCTCTAACTTTGATGGATCAATTGGTTGCTGATCTCACCAAGGCCTTTTCAATGAAGAAGTTGGGTAATCTTCACTATTTTCTGGGTAATGAAGTTCAGAAGTTTTCTGCTTATCTTCACCTATCTCAGACAAAATATCTAGTTAAACTTCTACATAAATCATATCTACTGGATTGTAAACCAAGTCTGATTCCAGTATCTTGTGGTAAGAGGGTGTCCAAATTGGATGGTGACCTGATAGATAATCCCATCTTTTATAGAAGAATGGTGGGTGGATTGCATTATGCCACCATGACTCGACCAGACTTGACATTCAATGTCAATTACTTGTCTCAGTTTATGCAAGAACCAAGGACCGGTCACTTAACTTTACTCAAAAAGGTTTTGAGATATCTTAAAGGTACTATTGGAGTTGGCATTCTTATTCAGGCAGGTGATCTCTAGTTTGTCTGGGTTTTCAGATTCTGATTGGGGAGGTTGTCCAGATACCATGAGATCCACAAGTGGGTATTGCATTTTTCTTTGTTCCACACTTGTATCTTGGTGTTCTAAAAAGCAAACTACATTCAGCAGGTCTTCCACTGAGGCTGAGTATCGGGCTTTGTCTCTAGCTACCTCAGAAATGTTGTGGATAACCTATTTAATTGATGAGTTGCATCAGCCTATTACGTTTCCAGTGGATCTATTGTGTCATAATATGGGAGCTAAATATTTGGCATACAATCCAGTGTTTCATGCCAAAACGAAACACATTGAAATAGATTTCCATTTTATTCGAGATTTGGTGAAAAAATGGAACTTTAACCATCAAATTTGTTGCTTCAGACGAGTACTTAGATGACATTTTCACCAAGGGGTTAATGGTGTCTCAATTGAAAAGCATCAGCTCCAAACTCATGCATTTTCCTTCGGCTGCTTCGTTTGAAGGGGCCTGTAAGATATACTCGACTCAATTCAAGGAAGAAGAAGAAGTTAACCAATTTACCTACCTTTCAAAGTTAGAGGAGTTTAAAGGCACTCTCAGGCATTCGTGTGAGTCATACTTTATAGGCACTCTCGAGCACGTGCGAGTCACACATGTACTGTATTTAGTTTGTTAATTCTGGTTAGTTGATTAGTTAAGTTTGTTAAGAACAACTAACAGATTTTCTCTCTCTCTCTCTCTCTCCCTCTCTCTCTCTCTCTCTAGAATTGGTTAATCAACTCTATATATATTGAGTAGAGATTAAAGAGAAGTGTAATAAAAAATTGCGATCTTAGTGAATGAATAAAAACTCTCTGAGATTTGTGAAAACTTTTAAAAAGTAAATTACCTGTCTAGACTAAATAACTAGAAGGTTTATATTTATCTTTGTTTCCAAGGATCATCGAGCTACTTGTATTATATTTGCCTCGAAAGATCATGAGGCTACGTGTTCTCATTCCATGCAATTTAGTGAGGTACTGGCCTTCTTGGATTAAAAAATGCCATAATTTACATACGGACTTGAATCGCATAAGTGCCTTTAGTAAAACTCTGCTTAGTATCTGACATAATATTCCATCATCACAACCACTAATAATGTGTACAGAACCAGCATTATTTAAACATGCTTTCGTCACTTTCGTTTCCATCTTTTTCTTCCTAAAACTTGAGAGAAGGAGAGACACACTAGAAAAATCGCGAGTATTGCCGACGGTAAAATAGCGTCGGCATCATATAAAATTCGTCGGCATAGCTCACTGCCGACGACAATAAAATGGTCGGCAATAGAGGCGTCACCAAAACTATTCGCGACGAAGTTCTCGACGAATAAAAAGCGTCGGCAGACTTTCTGCCGACGGTTTGTGTAAATAAAACACCGTCGGCAGTGATAAAGATAATTTCGCGGGAACACCATTTCCCGCGAGTTTCTTAACCTATGCCGACGGTTTGTCTTCCAAAATATCGTCGGCATGTGCTGATTTCACCGACGATTTTTACTCCGTCGGCAATAGTTTTTTTTTTTTTTGAAATATATTTTTGTACCCGCTGCTGCACCCGGTAATCCATAAAATGCAGCAGCATAATGAATATTAACCTACATAAGTATCAAAATGTCTAATACACATTTAAGAACAAGTCATATGTTTCATAATAGCCATTGTCTAACGAAAACAAAACCATGAAAGATTTGAAGATTCAAAATTACAAAACTAGTTTAGGAACAAAAAACTTATAAAAACCAGATCTTCAACAAGTATCTTATCACCTCTTAAACACCAACAAACCTGCACAAAGAAACAACCGAGCAAATTCAAACTCAAAGCTTGGAACTCAATTTACAACAATGGTTAGAAAAATTATAGGAGACCAAAAACATCATCTTTGAACGACAATTTCATATCACTTCAAAATTAAACACGCGTACAAGTAGAAATCGAGAGAATTGAGTAATTAAAAAGAAAAACCCACATGTTGCAGCTATAAACCATTTATGGAAAATGTGGAATGAAATGCGAACTCCCGCTCGCCTCTCTATAAATGGAACATTATTTTCATGCCAATAAAGTCATAGACAGACTGTGGATCATTAACCCACCTCACTCCTATTGAGAACTAATGTACATCTTTCTTTCCGGATACATCACTACTTCGTCGAATTTATCAAAAAAATTCCATGATTGTCCACTTACAAAACTTTTACGGTACTAACAACGCGGAAGCTAACTACATCGGGTCTGACTCAAAAACATTAACTCCATTGGGACGGTAGGATGATAATACAGCTCCATATACCCTTGATTTATATGGGGACTAAACTATAGAATATCATGCTAATGATAATTTAGATTCTAATCAACATTGACTTTGTCATAGGTTAATCAAGATTGCCTTAAAAATTCACACTCTAGTCTACTACTCCAATCTAGTAAATACAGAAAATGCAAACTTTTTATCCATCAACACCTATAACAAGAAAGCATCAATCATTGATGAACTAAAGCAAGGTAACAAAGCCTAAAAGGGATCAATTTCCAAGTTACCCAAACTAATGAAAAAGTGATTAAGGCAAATAACCCACAATCTGAACTACTCAATATTTTCATTCAAAACTAATAATCTCATCTTAGGATCGAGTTTTAATCATCTCCCAATAACATAACCTAAAATAAAAATTACACCAAGTAACCTAATCACTCAATAACGAAATAAACCTAGAGTCCAGAAGATTTAGGGTGAGATAAATGAAACTGAATTGGGAAAAAAAATTCATACTTCTCATCTTTGACGGCGAGATTGAGGAGAGAGAGAATTGCAGATTCATTAAATTCAAGAGAGTTAGATCTAAGCATGGAAACGAGTGATTCAATTGCACCAGAGAAGTGACTCAAACAACAATGGTTAGAAAAATGATCCTATGTCTGATACATATCTCAGTATAACACTAAAACCTGATCATCTTATGTCAATACTCTTATCTTTCTAAATTCTACCGACTAACTTACTCCATTTAGGGTGTTGTCTAGATATACGATGTTTGAGGAATAGTAAACAAAAGTTAACAGTTGGTAGCCTATAGGTCCGGTCTTGTTAGTGTTTGAGTCGGCGTTTATCGAGTTTCCTAAAGAAGAATAAAAGTAAAGAAAATAAAAGTATACTTTATATTATATTGAAACTCTTGTCGCAACAATGATATTCAAATTAAACCTATTCCAACCTAATAAATGCATAGCTAGGTAACAATTCTCATTCCATGCAATTTAGTGAGGTACTGGTCTTCTTGGATTAAAAAAATGCCATAATTTACATACGGACTTGAATCGCATAAGTGACTTTAGTAAAACTCTGCTTAGTATCTGACATAATATTCCATCATCACAACCACTAATAATGTGTACAGAACCAGCATTATTTAAACATGCTTTCATCACTTTCTTTTCCATCTTTTTCTTCCTAAAACTTGAGAGAAGGAGAGACAGGGAGGGAAGGAAGGAAGAGCAAGTAGTGTTTTTTTTATTTGGAAGAGCAAACAGGGTTTCGTTCAAGTACAAGGGAAATAACCCAAGGTCTTTAGGAATTTATAGACGTTTTGGAGTAAAATTTGGTTGTGAGAAGTCAATTATGAAAAAAACTTCGCAACAATTTAGGAGCGCGTTGCAACACCTTACAACACCTTGCAGTGCGTTGCAACCCCTTGCGACACCTTTATGAAAAACATTGAGTTTTTAACCAAACAAAATACAAGTATTTGGGTTTTTAACAAAAAAAGAGTACAAAATTTAAATTTTTAACATAAAAATTATAACTTGTCTTTTTAACTAGAAAAAGTTTATAATTGGGTCTTCAGTCCAATTTTCTGTTTGAATTAACTAAGGTAAATTTAAAACAATAATAAATAATAAGTCTTTTAATTCAATTAGAAACATTCAAATTAATCACTAATTAATTGTAATGTACAAATCACCAAGTTAAGAAATACCAAAGTATACTTCAACCTATGTACTACTTAGCCGTCTTTTTTATTGTTGTTGTTGTTGTTGAAGCATATCGTATATAGAGAGTCTACTTTTGGATAGACAGAAGGCCTTCGAAAAATGTTGCAAATTCCAACTTATTAGCATTAGAAAGATCCAAAGTTGAAGGAGGTATTCCATTGATTTCAAGCTCAGTGAAGCTATTCTTCTTCAAATTGCAGCAATAAAAAGAGACTCGCCTTGTATCACTTGTCGGATTCTTCGTAGAGAGACGTAAAATTATACTGTCATCTTTTCCAACCATAGAATGAAAGTAGACTTTGAAACTTTTCCCCCAACACAAAGGTAATGTGAGAGTCTCTTCAACCCAATTTTGGGAGTTACTACTGTCAATGCTGTTAGTACTGGAAGCAGTAGTGGTAGAAGGAGACTTCTTGGTATCGAAATAGCAGTTGTCAAATATCCACAATTTGACAATGTTAATACCGACTCTAGATACCAAAGCTACACGGCCATCCATCCGTAATAAATCCACTTTTATTTTGACAGATTCTTGTAATTTATCATCACGGAGGTGATAAGTATCGTAACTGTCTATGGCATATCCGATAAGGTCCTCAATGATGAAATCTGGGATTGGGATCGCTTTGAACTTCTCACTTTCCATATCAAACACAACTATGCATTTGGGAATTTCCTCCCAACAACGTTGTCTCCAAAAATCTATATCAATATAATATAAAGAACCATTCAAGAAAAGAGAAAGGGATACATATCCTAGGTACGGTGGATGATCTTGGATCATCTTCCATGACAGGATTTTGCCTTTGCCTAGTGTTAAAACCCCACAAAAATTATCATAGTTTCTGTTGTCATCAAGTCTCTCCTCACTCCATAGACAAATCAATTTGTGTTCATTAGTAGCAGAATCAAATACAAATTTATAGTGCGGCCATAACCAAAGAGTATCCCCAATTTTAGTCCATGGTATCTCTTCTTTTCCACTAACTAAATTATATATACGAACTTGGACGCTTGCAAATTGTCTAGAGAAACATAGCAATCCGTTTACGGGTGGGGAAATTGGAGGAGACTCCCACTGTCTCTCGGTTATAGTGTCAAAATTCATTGATGAAGGTGAAAGTAAATCACCTGTCAAGACTGAATAACTAGAAGGTTTATATTTATCTTTGTCTCTAAGGAACATCGAGCTACTTGTTTTATATTTGCCTCGAACGATCATGAGGCTACGTGTTCTCATTCTATGCAATTTAGTGATGTACTGGTCTTCTTGGATTAAAAAATGCCATAATTTACATACGGACTTGAATCGCATAAGTGACTTTAGCGAAACTCTGCTTAGTATCTCACATAATATTCCATCATCACCACCACCACTAATAATGTCTACACAACCAACATTATTTAAACATGCTTTCATCACTTTCTTTTCCATCTTTTTCTTCTTAAAACTTGAGAGAAGGAGAGACAGGGAGGGAAGGAAGGAAGGAAGAGCAAGTAGTGTTTTTCTTTTTATTTGGAAGAGCAAATAGGGTTTCAGTCAAGTACTTCGGAAATAACCCAAGAAGGTCTTTAGGAATTTATAGACGGTCCCTTTGGAGTAAAACTCGGTTGTGAGAACATATCAGAAACTCTCCAGAAGTCCAAAGTAGTCAAAGTCTTCTTTTAGATAGGGTTAACTCAGACAGCTCGTCCCATTGGGACTCAAACTCTCTTCAGTTATAGCAATCCACGAGTTTAACGGAATTCAAAAAGGAAAGTCTTCTGTCAGTCCAATTATTTCCTCCCTCTCACCCATGACGTGACCAATAGGAGCCAAATTGCTTTTTGATGCGCTTCCCACCACTTCAATGTAGCGGCTCTGAGTTTCAAAGATGAGAGCTCGTGAATTTTGGAAGTTTCTGATTTTTTCAACTTCAATAGATTCGTAACAGAGCTCCCAAATCTAATTTTTGAATCGTTGTAATTAAAATTCATACCTAATTTGAACTACTAAAACAAAACTCAAAAAATAAAATAAAACTAAAAATTCAATTTTAACTAATTTTCCACCAATTTTTCATGAATAACAAGTTTTGAAGAGGTCATTTTCGCAGTATTTTTATTCATCAAATCTAACCCTATTTGCATCAGCGCATTTTCAGCATTCTGGCATTGATTTTTGCTTTGAGATGTTGTGGTCTCTTTCAGAAGTTTATCTCTAGACTCAAGACCCGCATAGTTTATTATTCAATACGCTTACATACTTAATTTATGAAATCAAAGAAGGCGTTCATGTGTATGCTATTCGAAACCAATTTCTCAAACTCATGATCGATCTACAAACATTTTCTCTCAATCAACCAACAAACACAAGTACATTAAAGTTGACTATAGTTAAGACTAACTTATTGATAACCAAAAACCCAAATGAAACCACTTAGATCACACCATTTGAATAATTCTGATGACAAGTTTAGAAAGAAAAGGAGGCCTCAGATATTATTTCAACGTTAGAGATTTCAAATATTTAGTGGCCAATACCAGAGGCGTGGGAGAGGGGGTGCAAGAGGTGCCGTCGCACCGGGCCTCCCTCTCCCAAGGGGCCCCATCGTCCTAACTTGTAAAGACGAATACAACCTATCCATAGATGGACTCTTCATATAAATTCGCATCCAATTATAACCAACTATTAGTGTGTAGCCTAACGGGTGTCCTCAAGTTGTTATACTTCTTAGATGATTCTAACTCATGAACATTAGTTAATATGTAGCCTTATTTTTACGTCGAGAGAGGTCAGAGGTTTGATTACATCCAAGCATATTTTTAGGTCGAATTGTTTTCCTCTTGGGTTCCAAGCACAATGATATTAATAGTTTCTTTGTCCTCGTGATGTTAGAAGTTCAGTTCCTCCTCGAAAGTCTTATTTTGTCATTTTTTTCTTTGATTAATAAAACAACAAAGAGGGTCGAACTTATATTTCACATTCTAAATAAGAGACACCGCCATATTGTAGAATGTTACTTGTCTCAAGAGAGGTGAAAATACCATAAATTTTGTAGAAATTTCACGTGTCATCTTTTTTATATTGTTACATTAGGGCCCCGACTAAAACTTCGCACCGGGCCCCCAAAATCTCAGCCACGCCACTGGCCAATACATTGACAACTAATTTTCTTATATGGACAACTTTCGTCCTTTGTAAGTACCGTATCACCTTCTTTGATGCTTTCCAGTGAGTCATCCATGGGTTACTTTGGTAACGACCAAGCATTCCTACTGCGAAGTTAATGTCTGGACGGGTACATAATTTTTTTTTTGATGAGATATATAATATAATAAGCGGTCTTACAGGCAAGCATAATTAATTAGAAGAGGAAATAAAAGGTGGGGAAACATTCCAAATTTTTTTCAGTCTATTCTTCCGTCCCCATTTGGCTAGCTTATCTGCATTCTGATTGCATTCTCTGGGCGCATAAGAGGATATGATATCCGTACAATGTTGCTTGAGTTTTAGTATCTCTGAGATTATCTGTCTCGACTGCAATGTATTCCTTCACTCTGCGTATTGAGGTGGTTGATGATGTTGTGATTGTCGCTTTCTATGTGAATATGCTGTATTTGAAGTTGGATAGCCCATAAGATACCGTGGTGTATCGCTATACATTCGCATTCTTCCGCGTTTTGTCCTCTTATTGTGTCTGCCATTGCTATGATGAAATTTGCTTTGTCATCGTGAATTATGCAACCTATTCCTGCTGGTTCTTTGAGTGTCGTAAAAGAGGCGTACGTTAGTTTTTAAAAATGGTGTCGATGGAGGTCTCCATTGTTGTTGCCTTAGTTGTTTCCTGCATTTATCTGTTAGTACGACTTTGATTTTGAGGGGAGTGGTTTGTGTAACATTGATTCGGTTAATCATGTCGAGAGGAGTTTGTTTCTGCATTGAGAAGCAATATTCACACCTAGCTTTCCAAATAAACCATAAAATTTTAGCATATAAATTGGTTAGTTCTTCATCGAGTTCTTTCAATTGATGTATTGCATTACCGTGGTTAACTGTTCTGTTCTAACTTGATAGTGGAATCATATTGCTCTAGCGTAATTGCAGTGTAACATCACATGGTCTAAAAAATCTGTATTGTCACAATTAATACAGGCATATATATTGCCAATGTATCTACCAATTTTCCCTCACAGGTAAACTGTTCGTACAACATTTCCACAGAAAAAGTTTTATAAGTGGTATGGTGTTTAAATTCCAGATAAAGTACCTTCATTTTGTTCGTTTATCGGTTCAGTATTCCTGATTCTCAGGTGGTTATACATAGATTTGATTGAAAAGTTACCTGATTTTGTGAGGTGTCGTCCTGCCGTTCTGCAGATTAATACTGAAAATAGCATTGCAAGTCTCATTGTTAAAACAATTTCTAATCAACTGTATGTTCCAATTATTATAAGTTATAAGCTGGGCCACCCAGTTCAAGTTAGAATTACTTTGGTTTGTGATTGTGGGGGGGGGGGG
>BEHA01000612.1:1960371-1974533 GCA_002897215.1 Eschscholzia californica subsp. californica
GGGATGATTATGGATCCAAAAATCATGCCAGATGTTGATATGAGTGCCTTTGTTGATATCCCAGAAGATCAAACTGGCGTTTTGATTGTATAGTTTGCCAATAGCTTTCCAAGCCCAAAAATGATGTGCTTTGGGAGGAGTAGGTTTATCTGTTTTCGAGAAGTATTTTGCTCTGAAAACCTGAACCCAGATCGATTGTGGGTTATTTATGATGCACCAATTCAGTTTGCTAAGAAAAGCTTGATTATCCATCTGAGGGAGTCGGAGACCTAGTTCTCCTAATTTGCGAGGACGGCAAATGGAGGACCATTTGATGGTATGGAAAGTTTTGGATTTTCCCCACCAGAAAGTCCTTTGAATGGACTCAATGTTGTTGCAGATGCCTTTTGGAATGGCAAACCATTGCATTTGGTATCGTGGAACGGCTGCTGCGATAGTGGATATCACTATCGAGCGTCCAGCTTGGGAGAGAAGATTAGTTTGCCACTTGGACAGTTTGTTCTTAATTTGAGTAAGGTATTTGTCTCCAGACGAAGATTGGTGAACTTTGAGATTGCGGATGATCATCCTTTTAAATTTGGGGTGCGAGTTTTTGGAGAAAAAAATTTTAGATTTGGCATAGTTGATCATTTGGCTAGACGCCTCGCTAAATTCGTTAAGGATTTACTTGAGGTTATTAACATTATCAAGAGTGTTCTGACTAAATATGATGCAATCATCCGCAAAAAGAAGGTGCTTTATAGTGAGGTCAGAGTTGGGAATCGGGAAGCCGATGAAAGCATTGGGATTGTTTCTGTTTTCCAGCATACGACTAAGACCTTCCATGGCTATGGCAAATAAGAACGGAGAGAGAGGGTCTCCCTGCCTGATGCCTCTGCTCACCTCAAGGGCCAAGCCAGGGCGACCATTAATGAGCACAGGCATAGTGTTGGATTTAAGACAGGCGTTGGTCAGAGTAATCCAATGATTAGAAAATCCTAACTCAGTCATAATTTTTTCCAAGTCTCTCCATTCGATGCGATCGAAGGCTTTCGACATATCGAGTTTTAATCCAAAATAACTTTTTGACCCACGAATCTTTTTGTAAGAATGAATCAGCTCCTGGCTAATAAGAATGTTGTCGGTGATTTGTCTGTCAGGAACAAAGGCTGTCTGAAATGGAGAAATGAGATCTGGCAGGACAATTATGAGATGATTAACCATGATTTAGTAATAATTGTGTATGTCGTATTGAGAAGGCTAATAGGTCTAAAGTCTGTAGGGATTTGAGGAGTTTTGGTTTTGGGGAGAAGGCAAATATGGGTATGGTTGGATTGAGGAGGGAGTGAAGTTGTTTGAATGAATTGGGTAACCATGTTATTTAAATCTGTTTGAACAGTGTCCCAATTAGATAGGTAGAAAAAAGGGGGGTAGCCGTCAGGTCCTGGAGCTGCCTCCGGCTTGAGAAAGAAAGTAGCCTTCCTAATATCCTCTATCGTGGGGACGGAGATGAGGGAGTCGTACTTAGAAAGACTGATTTGGGGGGAGAAGCACTCTAACAAATTGGTGGAGAAGGAGGTGCCAACTGAAGTGGAGATGTTTAATAAGTGGGCAGAGAAAATGGATGAAATTTCCGCTTCATCGTTGGTCCAGGACTTATCCTCCTTCTTAATAGAGTGGATTTGGTTTTTGCGGTTTCGGGCGACCGCTTTGGCATGGAAGTACTTGGTGTTTCTGTCACCGAGATTGATGTTGGATATTCTGGATTTTTCTTTCCAGAGGCATTCCTGTTGGAGGAGAAGAGTTTAAATTTAAGCGAAAGTATCCCGATAGATCGAGGGGTCTGTAATATTCTGGATTTTGTTGGTGAGGTTCTTTGTATTGGTGTCCAGATGACCGAACACCCCTTTGTTCCATTTGGCCAACCTAATGGCTAGAGAGTTTAGTTTGGATTGAATTTGATTAGGGAGGGAGATCCAGTTAGTTTTGATGAATTGGGCACAAGTAGGATGAGACATCCAAGTTCGGATGAACTTAAAGGGTTTCTGGCCCAGAGGGGAGTTGGTTTTGGTGGTGAGGATAATAGGGTTGTGATCTGAGCCAAGAGTGGGGAGGTGAGAAAGTTTAGAATGAGGAAAAGTGGAAAGCCAGCTGTGATTGGTCAAAGCTCTGTCTAGCCTTTCCTGGATGAGGTTGCCCTTAAATTGTTTATTAGTCCAGGTGAAAGGGGGGGCCAACATAACCAATGTCATGAAGGCCCAGCTGGTTAATGACCTACTTTACTTTTGTTATGGGCGCACTTTGGGCCTCTTTCCCTCCATGTTTTTCTGAGGGGTGCAAAATACAGTTAAGGTCTCCTATGACAGTCCAGGGGGTCTGGTTATCTGAAACATGGTGGGCTAAATTCTCCCACGGCTTCATTTTGTTTTTGCTATAGAGGCACCCATAGAACCCCGTGATGTAGAAATTATGATTATTGTCTATGTGGGTTTCCTTAGCATGTATCATGTTGTGGTCAGCGTGAATGATGTCAAGGGAGTACTCTAGTGTCCAGTATAGAGCCAGACCCCTAACTTTGCTAATGGGGTCAACAATGTGGTCCTTGTAAGATTTGTTCAGCTTCAAGAGTTTGTCTAAGTTAACATTGATGCATTTAGTTTCAGACAAGAAAATAAAGTTCGGGTCGTGCTATTTAATCAATCGCCACAGATGTTTCTGTTGGTGAAGTTTCCGCAGCCTCTCACATTCCAGGCCAGAATGGCCAAATCCATATGAATTGGATTATTCATGACGCCTAAAAAATGAGGCTACTGGGCTTGACAGAATGGCACAAAATTCCAGTTACAACAGAGAGCCTAAACTCGAAAAGGATCCTAGTGGGCTCCACCGAAGGCCCAATGCTCTAGGCACGATCAAGAGTGCCGAAACCAGGAGGAAGGGGAGAAAATGGAGAAAGAAACTAAAGGCACCTCAAACTGCAATGTCCAGTCGAGTGTAAGATCACCTGGAAAAGTTAGTAAACTCAAACAAGAGAAGTAAGAGTTAAACATGAAGGAGTTGAAGGAGTTGAAGGAGATGTCCTTCGACCAAGATGGCAATGCGAGCAATATGTTGGCTAGGACAATTGATGAAGAAGATCATCAAGTCCGATTGATTTAGGGGTCGTAGCGTTTAGCTAGAAACCAACTACGATCGTCGAATTACGAAATAATTCGCGGCTAACTTCGATCGGATCCTACATCGGGTTACACATAAGAATGGGTATTTAATCGGATGATATGACTAGTGGGAGTGGTGATATAACATTGGGAATGTCCCATAAACATATCTCACAGGCCTAAATAGAATTTGGGCAAAAGATAGCAAAAAGACCTGAAATAAGGGTTTTGGGCCTAGGCCGATTCGGGCACTTTTAGGGCTCGGATTGGGCTGATTTTTGGAGGGACGTTTCCTTATGTTATGAAAATTAAATCTGCCAATTTTGGCTGTGTTTGGACGTCATCTCCTTAGGTAATTGAGAAAATATCAACTAGTTGTTATTTTCGATAATTTCCCTAAATCTTATTCTAAAGGGTGTTTTAGGAAACCTAAAAGGAGGTGGATTCTTATTAGGGTTCTATATAAACACTCTTAGGGCAGAGAATAAGGTGTGGAATTTCTCTCTAAGCTTTCTTACTCTACCACATCAAGTAGAGAGGAGAAAGTGAGTTAATTTCCAAGCTATCTT
Organism: Eschscholzia californica subsp. californica; assembly: GCA_002897215.1. Lineage (NCBI taxonomy): Eukaryota > Viridiplantae > Streptophyta > Magnoliopsida > Ranunculales > Papaveraceae > Eschscholzia > Eschscholzia californica. The sequence goes on from BEHA01000612.1 coordinate 1,964,078, forward strand.
CTAGTCAAGCAAGAAGAAGGTTTTCTTATTATCAAACCACCATTGGAGTGCTAGCGAGCTTTCAAGGAGGGAGATTAAATACACTACTCGGTGTCCCAAGTAGAGGAGCTACGTTTGAAGCTCTTGGTCTTCTTTAATCTATACAACTAGTTCGAGGGAAATAGCGATTAAGGTAATCTACTATCTTCTTATTGGTTAATTACTAGTTTTGCATGATGATCTTGGGGATACTAATGTTAGACATTAGATGTCGTTATCATCTATAAACACTAGTATAAGGGTATAATTCCCTACAAAACACACCACCGAAACGAAAACAAAAGAAATCTAAATCAGGACTAGTGCGCAATTATTAACATATAATCATGATAACAACAGGAGAATTAAGCTAAAAGAAATTAATCTCATCAAAAAACTAAAATGATGTAAAGAAAATGCCCACTGAAGACGAGTGGGCGAAGAACAAGACTTACACTATACAGATAAACACTTTACTCGGAAATTAGATTTTTTTTTAACCAAAAGAAACTATCATGCTAGGAACAAAAGGGGAAAAATAACAGAAACCAACATCTAATCATCATTAGCAATGAACCATGCATAAACCAACAGAAAACCAAGTAAGGAAACACTTCCACTAATTATGAAGACAAACGATTAAGGTCGAGAGTTGCTAAGAGGGGTAACTATAACATGCAAGGGGGGAAGGGACAAGATTAGAGTAAAAAAAAAACAGATAGGCTATTTACAGAAAAGAAGACATGAAATTGCTAGATCTACAGGGAAAAATGTAAGAGACAGGAGATGAGATGCTTTCCCTGACTGGTGCTAATTAAAGTCGAGATTTAAGAGTTCCTATCCAGCGTTTGCTTCCCAATACATGTTGTAACTCATCTCTAATCTTAGAAGAAATTGATTATCTAAAAGGAAATCTCCCCAATCTAAGATGGTTGGTTCAGGGATGGGTATTTATTTTAAATCTAGGGTTCTTGGGACAGGTTTCTTTTGGATTAAGTAAGATGAATTATATCAAAGATAGATCTGTTGTTGGAGTGAATCTACTGTCTTTTGTTTTCAGATCTGCTAATATTTTGAGATTTAGGTTTTCAGGTGGGGTTGATAGTGGTATTATAACTAATAATGGTTGAAAATTGATGCACGTTAGCACATAGTGATTCAGATGGAAATGGATTGGGTCTATATGTTGATTTGGAGATAGGTTTATTTGAAGTATCTTATGAGTGATGTTGGTGCTGGAACTAATCTCCTTTCTGTATTGGTGTATCAGTCAGTGCACAATCCTTCATGCCAAATCTTTCTAAAACTTTTTCGGTATAGCTCTTCAGAGACAAACCAAGTAAACCTTGTTTTCGATCTTGAAAAATTTCGATCTCGATCACAAATTTTGTCTCGTTCATATCTTTCATTCAAAGTTCTTAGAGAGAAATTTCTTGGTTTCATACAATAGACCAAGATCATTAGTGGCTAGGAGTATGTCATCCACGTATAAGATCAAAAATATGAACTTACTCCCACTGACCTTCTGATATATACATTAATCAACAATGTTTTCTTTAAATCCTAAGGTCACAATGGTATCATTAAACTTAAGGAACCATTGTCGAGAGGCTTGCTTAAGTCCATATATTAACTTATTTAATTTACAAATGATGAGACATGAAAATGTCCCATTTGAACCTCTTAACTGGAGTTAGTTAGTCTATATCGAGTCGTTACTCTGATGAATCGCTTGTTTTTCTGTTTCAGGTGTCTTTATAGGGCTTAGTGTGAAAAATAGATGAAATTAGGAGAAATAGCTGTTAGGGGTACTATGGTTATTTGTGGATTCTTGTAATTTTGGTCAACATTGATGCTCGGGTGAGAAACGGAGTCGAATACAAACCCAACGGCAAAAACGGAAGTCCAATCGAAGTTCGGATGGGAGAATTATAGCTAGTCAAAGCTTCAGTCAAAACCAGTTGACTAGTGTGAAGCAAAGAGCATCCGGATGACACGTGGCAATGATCCAGTGGATGATTTGGTCAAATCTGGACGACGAGTGAATATTTCGGTACAGTATAGGGCAAAGGCGGGACATCTTCGGGTCCTACTCAAGGCCCTGATTAGTTGTAATGTGACCCACGCTACTAAAATGCTCCCGTCCACACGGTACAGATCCAACCGTTGACGTGCATCCAACATGATCCAACGATTCACGATTCACCGTATCACCTGTTCCAGCAGCTTGCGAAGCAGCCAATCAACTCGACTAGGAGAATTAACCGGGACCAGATTTAAACGTAAATCTCTCTTTCCCTCTTATTCTGTATTGATTTCTTTAGGAAATCTCTTTGTCTTTTAGAAGCAAAACAGAGAGATAGAGAAAGGAAGGAAAGTATTGAAGAGAGAAGGAAAGAATTTGAAAGAGAAAGGAAACTAAGAGAGAGAGATACGTTGGAATTAAGTTGAGCTCGGATGGAAAGAAATTGTGATTTGATTTTATAGAGATGGAAGGTTTGCTTTGAAACGGAAACTTCACAACCTAGCTGTATAGTAAATTCGATTGAGAGAGGTTCTGATTATTCTTCTATAAGACAGGGAATCATCATACTACAGAGGACATCTCGGGTTTAGAAGAAAAAGAAATCATACTCACGGCTAGAGAACAAAGACAGAGAACCACCATTATCATCTTCTTTCTTCTTTTATTGTTTTTCATCTTTTAGTGAGAGAAAGAGAGAAACAGAGAGAGTGAAATTTATGGGGTGGGTAAAAGGAAGAAACAGATAGAAAGAGAGAGAGAGATTTTGTATGAGAGATAAATTGTTTTCTCAATTTTAATCTTACATAATATCACATCTTTTCCTGTTATTTGGTGTTTTGGATTGAAAAAAAAAAAAAGAAACAGTAGAGAGAGAAAAATAGTTGGGGAAGACGAGAAAATCAGTGGGAAGGTAATTTTCCCACATAGAAATTATTTCCAACAAGACGAGAAAATCGTTTTCCTTAAGGCTCTATTTGGTCTGTTTTCCCTGGAAAATCGTAACAACAGAAGGAAAATACATCCCTTAGGGTCTGTTTGGTTGCAAATCAGTAGGAAAGTTAAGTCTCTTTACTCTCTTACTTATATATGTTTAAATGTTTACTTTTTATCTCATGAGTAGCTAACTTTTCTTCAGTCTAGGGTTTTAATGAAGTTAATGTTTTATCTGAATATTGACTTATTATGTTAACAGTTTGAAAGACAAACTCAGTTGATAGATTTTCGATAATTATCCATAATTTCTTCTTCGGTTATATTTCTGATTTGATTAGTCATGTTTAGGTGAGCATCTTTAATGACTAATGCTTCTTAGTTAATAGGCGAATGTTGAAAGTGTGTTCATCTTTCATTACCTATGCTTCATACATCATGATTCGTCATATTTAGGTTAGATTCTTTAATGACGAATACTTGATAGTCGATAGGCAATAGTGAGAATTGTAAAAAAATTGATTGGTGTTAGTCAGAAAAAAATAGAGATTCGAGTAAATATTTGAGTTTGATATTAACGGATTCGAAACCCTAGGATTGTCCCCCTTTAACCAGTTCACCATTATTATTTGTCTTTGTTAGTATTATTGTTTAAATTGCAAGAAAATCAAAATCGAAATAAAAAAATCCAAGTTAGTTCTAGGTTTAAGAGTGAGTTTGACTTAGTCTCAGTGGATCGTTTCCGGTCTTACCGGGTTTACAATTTGACACCCGTATACTTGCGGGTGGTGACCTATTTAGAAAACTTTTTTGGCTCATCAAGTTTTTGGCGCCGCTGTCGGGGATAGGTTAAGTAGTTTGGATATTGTTTGTTTGTTTTGTTCATTAGTTTAGTTTTATTTGTTAACTTAGACGTTTTTCTTTATTTTTGTAGTTTCTTATCTCTTTTTGTTTACAGGTACCACTTTAAGAAAAAAGCCAAAAACAGGAACATAGGAGCGAAGATGAACAAAGGAATCAAAGAGATAATCGAAACGAGGAACGAAACGAAAGGAGCATTCGCTAGTATCGTATTCCATATCTTTATTTCTTACTTGTGTGTGATTGGTTGGATAATTTTCATTTGTAGCTTGCGTGTTAGTTCCTTAAGCATTGTGAGATCATGGCACGTTATTCTAACGGTTGGCTATTCCATGTTGATGATGATGATGACCTTGATCTGAGGAGTTCCATCACTACCCGACCTGATATGACCTTAAGAGAATACCAACAGTTGCGTAAAGCTGAGCTTAACCAACATGGTATGACCCAAGGAGAATACCAACAGATGAATGAGGGAAATAGGCGAGTTGAGCCTAATCGACCTGGTATGACCTTAGGAGAGTACCGACATATGTGTAGAGACGAGACCAACCGACCTGGTATCACATTTGGAGATTATCAACGAATGTGTAGAGATGGTCCGATTAGTGAGAGGAATAGACCATCTGAGTCTGATCGATCTCGTATGACACTAGTAGAATACGTACAGATATATAGAGATGGTCAGATTAGTGATGGATATGGACCGACACCAAATATGTATGAGAGGCCTTATAGTCCACACTATTCGGAGCCCAATGACTTTAGAGGCGGGTATGATCCTAGTATGTACGGTGGGAGTCATTATCAAGAGTCTTCATTTAATTACACTTGTGAGCCTTATTATGAAGAGACTCTTGAAGATAGATCCCGATCAGAGTTTGAGAGCCTTATTGAAATGATTTCACAATTTATAGAGACAGATACTCAGATGAGGCAAGAGCTAAGTCAGAGGATTGAGTCCTTAACTCAAAAGATAGAGATGCTTGAGTCACAGTTACTCGTCGACGAGGAAGGGGTTTCGCCACCTCAATCTCAAGAGGGTACTAGGTACGATGAAGAGGGTAATACGTCTAACCCTAGTACTAAGTTAAATGTCGATGAATCTACTGAGAGGACCCAAGAGCCTGAACATATTGATGACCTTGTTTCGTCTTTACCTCGACTTTTATCGTCTAATTATGATAAGACTCTACCAGACTTTGATGTTAAGGATGATGGATCTATGAGCAAGTTTGAGGATGACAGGATTATGAACTATCCGATTTTTGACACTTGTAAGGAGTCAGTCTTAGATGCAATGCTAGGAAGGCCTGATATTATAGCTGACTGCGAGGCTCCAGATGCCTTTGAGGGTATTGATGAGGTATTAGTTAGAGACATGTTGGATAGTTTGTCAGGCTATTTACCTAAGGAAATCATGGACCTTGACTTGGTCCATTGCCTTACCCTTAGAGTCTAGTTCGACTTTCCACATGATCTCAAACTCGGCTGTTGATCCCTTTTGGGACATTTCAGACGTCTTTCCGAAGATGTCTGTGGACATAGTGGATATTCTATCCATTAAGCTTGCAGATGATTTTTTTGCCTTCGACTGACCTTTTGACTCATCACGTGTATGTCGATCCTTTTGATGACTTCTTAGTTGTCGCTCCTTCTATTTATACCTACTTAGTGGACTGTGCACCCACTAAGTTTGGGGATGACTTGTTTTCTTTTATCGTCTCATGTGCACTTTACATTTCTGATCTTTTTGTGAGACGATTGGCACCGGCATATAGCTTTCTTTGGGTTGACCCCCAAAATTTTCGTCTCTTATTGTATGATCTTTTGACTTATTGAGTGGGGTCTGGATGTTTGTGGGTATCATCTCTGAAAACCCTCCACGAGACATAACTCGTGCTCTTGTGAAAGCAAGAGAATCAATGGCTAATTGCATAGCTCAATGCAATCGTGTATACCCGCGTTAGTGGTCATTTTTATGGTCATGATCGTATGTGCTTCATTCTCATATTTTTTTTGTTGATCTTAGGAGCATTTCTTACATGTTTTACCTCTAAGGCATGGTTTGTTCCAAGTTTGGGGATGACGACGAGCTCGACATCAACTTGGAACCTGTTCATACACGAGTCTCGGTAGTATTATCTTTTATCTCCTCTGGCTATGGTAATATCTTTCCACTATTCTCTTTAAATTAATATATGCCTCTTATCTTTTGGTGCGTATATGCTTGAAACATTGAGAACAATGTTAGTTTTAAGTTTGGGGATGGGGTATGACTTTTAGCCATGACCATGGGGTTTCAAAAGACATGAGGGTTAGATAAATTCGACCAAATTTGAAATTTTTGAGTAGTTTTGATATGACTCTAGTGGTATGCTTAAGTATGTTGATGTGTGTTTCGATTTTGGTTAATGTTATGCATGTTTTTTGTCTTTCTCATGAATGTCGAGTCCTTTAGCGTTTGTTGTCTAATCATGTGAGTAGCATCCTAAGGAAGAAGAAACATTTCTGAGGGACCTATACTAGTCATTAGTGGAGACTTAAACCCATGCGAGATATCTGAGCCTTTATTTTGTTTTCGAGTGTACTCTTCTACTCTAACTCCGAGTAGAATGAAGAGCTACTCAATCTCGCAACTTTTAAAAGAGCTGAGACGATCTCATGAGCTCAACTTTCTTAGCCACTAGAGTGACATCAGGATAGCAACCTTACTCTTGTAGTCCATGAAACCCGATAACAGTGTCAACTTTAGGGAAACGGATACTCCACCACCTATTCATCATCTTACTCCCGAGAATGGAGGTATGATAGTTATAGAAAGAAGAATATGAAAGCAAAGTGCGAAAGAAGAAAAAGTTGTTTGTTGAGAATACTAGTGTTAGTATTTGTTTGTTATAATTGTTTTTTATGAAAAAAAAGTGAAAAAAAGGAAAAAAATGAGTTTATGTGTTATTTTGTGCTTTTATGTGTAAGTGTTGTTGGAAATAAAGTGTTTAAAGCAAAATACTAAGTTTAGGAGTTGTTTGAGCGTTCGTCTTATTGAAGGCGTCGACATTCTCGGGATCTAATCACTTCCATTTCATTACTTGTATCCGTTGACCTTTGGGAAGCATTGTTAGAGGGTATAGTGGGTGAGAAGGGTGAGTGAACTTCCCCATTCCATTTTAGTGGTTATTTTCATTCTTTAGAGATCATTTCGTTCCAAAACTTGTTATCCTCATTTGTTTTATATGTGTTGAGTTTCACTTTGTTCCATGCTCACACTTTAGAGTGAACCATTATTATCTACTTTTGAGTGATTTCATGTTTTAGAGAGTATGACCGTGAGGCTACAGTCGAGGCGAAATGTACTAAGATCGGAATCGAAATTTTGTGACTTTGAACTTAGATGATGCTCATTATGATTGGACCCTTAGAGTTTAGGATGAGACTACTAGTGAGGAGACTTTTAGCATTTATATGCATTTATCGATTTTGTTTCGCTTGTTTAGCATGCTTGAGTGTGTCACTTGTGGTCCTTATCTTATTTACATCGATGTTGTACTATTTTATCTCTTTGAAACTGGAATTTTGTGGGTATATTCACTAGAAACCCTCACGAGACGACACTCGTCCACTAGGGGTAACCTAGGGGTTTAACGGCTTGTTGCATACGCTAAATACAACCGGGATTCCCCCGAAAGTGAGTTACGATTTTACTTTATTGTTTTGTTTTGGTTATTTGCTCGAGGACTAGCAAATTTTAAGTTTGGAGATGTTTGATGTGGCGTTAAAATGTCACATTTGGATCGCTTAACTTCGATGAGTTAGTTCCTTTCGGGTTTTATTTCTAATTATTTATGTGTTTTTTTTATTAAGCTTATTTGGAGTTTGACGTTTGATTTGGAATAAAACAGAGCATTTATCACTTTTTCATCTCATGTGGAAGAGACCGATAGAATGAGCACCAGGGATATTTTGGTAATTTTGTGAAAATCAGAAGTTATATGGAAAGTGAGGTCTATTGTGAACCCAACGGCGAAGGCGGAAGTCCGATCGGAGTTCGGACGGAGAAGTTGTGAAACAAAGAAGCCGTGGAAGTTATTTGGAGACTAATGATGAAGGCAACCCCTGAGTTTTACATAAAGCCAACGTCCAAGCCCAAGTTCAAGAAGCAACTCAAATAAGAGAAAACCAACCAAAGGAATTTTATGGGCGCAGCCCCCTCAAGTGAAGACTATTATGAATCAAAGATTTTAGAAGCACCACCTATGTGGGCCTAATTTGAGAGGATTAAAACAAGTCTGATTGGAAAAAGGGGGGATCATCTTCTTCAGTACAGTATTAAGGTTTTGGGGAGGAGGTAAGGGTTGGGAGTTTTGAAGCTAGAGAGAGAAAGGAAAAAGGGGGAAGAAGAAGGAACCGGCTAAGCTTAGGCCGGCCAATATACAAGTACCGGCCAAGCTTGGCTGGCACATTGAGACCACAGGACAGAGAATGAGAAGAGGTAGTAGCCACCATTGTAGCAGCTCGAGATTCTTAGGAGCTAAGTCGGGGCGGAAAACGGATAAAATTGGGAGAAAGACACACTTGAGGGCATTTTGGTCTTTCTGAAAATTAGGCTGTTCTGGAAATTTTAGTACCCGGTTGAAAAGTAGAGTCCAAGAAGAACCCTATGAAAGCAGAACTCAAATCGGAGTCCGTACGAGAAAGTTAGACCGAGTCCAAGTTTGGGTCAAAGGTAAAAATTCAAAGACACGTGGCGCAAGCTGGGAAATTAATATGAAACCTTCGGTACAGTGGTGGGCACAGGAGGGATTTCGGGATGCACTCCAAAATCTGATCCCCTGTCCATGCAATATGAAATCTAACGGCAGACGCTCATCAAACGCCATCTCGCGATTCAGAGGCCACCGCTGTATCTGCTCCGGTAAGCCGCGATGCACCAGATCCTACCATTCTACCGGCGAGATTTGAAATAAAATTCTCCCTCCCTCTCGGCTTCTTCTGGAAGCTGCTTCAACAGGAAACTAGAGATAACCGAGACAGATGTTTTAGAAGGAAAGAGATCTATTCCTTGTGAAGATATAATTTTATAGATGGAACAAAAAAAGGGAAGCAATATAAACAGAGATTTTTTGCTGTTAGAATTGAGATCTTAGAGAAAGAAATAGAGTGCTCTTGGCTGGATATTAATAGAGAGAGAGAGAGATTCAATTAAGCTTGAAGATCAATTGACAGTGGAGATTGATTGAAAGAGAATCTTAGAGAGGTGAGAGGGATAGAGATATTATGGTTGCAGATTTGAGATTTTCATCATTTCTAGAGAGAGAGAGAATACTCTCTGATGTGTTAACAGAGATGTGAAGATTTGCAAGGGATTAATATTGCTAGATTGTGAGGGATCTCTTATCTTTCAGAGGAGATATTCTTACAATAAGAAGAGATTGGTGATTGATCTTGAGAGGGAGAAAGAAATTTGGAAGCTGGTATTTCTTTTCTTCTTATATAAACAGAGGCTGAAGAAACAGCGGGGATATGTTATCTTTGATCTCGGTTTTTGGTGGGACAGGACAACATCTCAATCTCTTTTTCTCTTGAGCTTCATTGCTATAATCTTTAGAGGAGAGAGAAAGAGTTATAGAGAGAGAGAGAAAGAGCAGTTCATCTCTATACGGCTAAAGAAGTAACAGAGAGCAACCATTATCATCATCATCATCTCTCATTTCAATCCTTCTTCTTTTGTAATCCTTCTTTTTGTGAGAAGAAAGAGGGATTCATAGAGACAGAGAGTGTTTTGTATAGAGATAAAGAGAGATCACAGAGAGTTATCTATCATCTCTTATTTTGTTTATCTATAATATCAAGCAGGAATTATAACCGAGGCATCATTACCATTATTCTTTTGATTTCAGTTAGTTTCTATTAGTGATGAAGAAAACACAATAAAGATTGAGAAGAGAAACAGAAAGTTAGAGAGAGAAAGAGAGTTGGAGAAGACGAGAAAATAATTTTCCCACAGAGAAAATATTTCCGAGAAGACGAGAAAATCATTTTCCTTAAGGGTGCGTTTGTCTGGAAAACAGTAAGAACAGACGGAAATTACTTCCCTAAGGCCCTGTTTGGCTGCCAGTGGAAAATCAGCGAGAAAAAGTTTAGTTTTTTTCCATTCTCTTTTATTCTTTATATCTATTTCAATATCGTATTATGATTAACTAATTTTCTATCTAGGGTTAATTATGAAACCATGTTTAAAATTGTAATCGGATTTTAACGAAAATATTTTTCGAAATTCGGGTAGTTCATTACCTTGAATTCCGAGTTATGAAAAAAAAGAGTGATTGGATTTATCTAAATATTTTCTTTTAAAAATGATTTTATGTGGTGAATTCAGAAACTCTAGGCTCTCCCCAATTTCCTGAGTTCCTTGTATCATTTGTATTTATTTTTCATTTTTCGTAATTTTATTTTTAATATTTTATTCATTTTAAAACCAAAACCAAATCATTTTAAAAATCTTATTACTTCCTAGTTTTAGAATAAGTTTAACTAGTCTCTGAGGAACGAACCGGTCTTTCCGGAAATATTACAACTTGACACCCGTGCACTTGCGGGTGTAGACCTATTTAGGAAACTTTC
>BEHA01000612.1:1980844-1997798 GCA_002897215.1 Eschscholzia californica subsp. californica
CTTCATTCATACTCAACCTTTCAAATTCACCACGCAAAATTTGGAGACGAACCTTTACCACTTTATCAACTCCTCTAAATGAATTCTTGAGAATATTCCAAGCCTCTTTCGAAGATTTTGCTTCAGACACTTTTTCAAATGTAGGACCATCAATTCCTTGATAGATAAGAAATAAGGCTTTTTTATCCATTTTTCTTGAGTCTTTAAGAACACACTTTTATACATCATTCATAAAACTCTCTTCTTCTTGAGTTGGTTCTACATAACCATTTTGAACAATATCCCACAAATCTTGAGATCCCAATAATACACTCATTTGAATACACCAATGTTCTAGTTCTCTTTAGTTAACCTAGTTATTTGAGTTTGTATCATATTTGATATTTTCTTAAAAGATCCCCAAAAATTTCACAAACCCTAGATCTCAAAAATGTTGAAAAAGCTTGAATTGATAAATTAATATGGCTCTCATACCAATTTGTTGGAGATTAGAGGTATAGATACTTTAATACACTCAAATAAACTCAAAAGATTCACATTAACATACTTTCATATAAAAAAGCTTCTTTAGATCTACACAATCTCATATAACAAGAGACACAAAGTTTTGTCACAATATTAAACTAGATATTGAAGTTAGTTCTTACCTTAAACACAATATTCATACTAGATCTATGTCTTCTTCTTCAATTTTCTTGTATACTATTCTCCTTTTACTTTCTCTATCTAGATTGTTCTTGAACTAGTCTAAGAAAAGAACTCTCTACACCCTTTTAATTAATTTCATGGGGCTTTTACTTTTTTACCCCTTCTAGTTTGGTAAACCATTTACTCAAATCCACACTTTTATATTGGGCCCAAACCCAAATTTGGCTTAATAGCCCCCCTTTTCAACAAGGAGAAGTAGTAAACTCAACTTTTGTAACAGTTTCTGTGATGATTTTGGTGCCAAAACGAAGCGATTGGTTTCTACATCTATCCATTAGGTCTAATCCAAGAATTCCTTCTGGGAAACCAGGGAAATTTTCCACTTCTGTAGTAGTAGTAAGTTGACCACCAGGAGCGACGTCGTTAGCCATGAAACCTTCAAAGAGGGAAATTTTCCACTTCTGTGATGATTTTGGTGCCAAAACGAAGCGATTGGTTTCTACATCTATCCATTAGGTCTAATCCAAGAATTCCTTCTGGGAAGCCAGGGAAATTTTCCACTTCTGTAGTAGTAGTAAGTTGACCACCAGGAGCGACGTCGTTAGCCATGAAACCTTCAAAGAGGATAGGTTTTAGGTCAGCTCTTGCGGCGTAGATTGGGGCAGTGTGAGCAGCCAGTCCGCTTCCGATAAAACAAACTAGGGTTTTTAGGGTTTGAAAGTTGTTGTTAATCATGGTGATTGGGGGAAGTTTTGATGGGGCAGGAGATTGAAATTGAGGTCGAGGAGGAGAGATGGAAATGGTAGAGAAGATTCTTCCGAAAGATTTTGATCTTGCTTTCTTGAGAGATGATATGATTCTTGAATACCGGCTCCGAGTTCGCTTCAGATTGCGATTCATCTCTCTCTCTCTCTGTTCAAAAAAATGGCGCAAAAATATCTTGGGAATTTGAAGAGATAAAAGCAGCAACTAGTGACAGTAAAGACCGTAACAAAAGCTTATTTATGTGAATGATGCAAGTAAGAAAAAAAACCAATGTTAAACTAATAACGATAACAGATTGTTTTTTTTTCTTCTTGGTATTTTGTGAATTTTTTAGAAGAGAAAATATTTCTCAGAACATTGAGAGCGAATAATCAAACTTACTTTTGAATTGAGTTGATGTAAATTCTTCTTGTCTGAATTAGAAAGATTCATACCCGAAAGAGAGTGACAATAAGTTTTTAAAATTTACTATTTCTGATTCGATCGTTCTAGCAAAAAAGTTGTATTATTGGCTAGTATATTGATCTATCGTGGTGGACTAAGTTGAGGGGTTTAAAAATAACTTATGCTTCAAGAGAGTATTTACGTAAACACTTTAAGGTAAGACGAAGTTATCTTTTTGTTCTTTTCTTAAAATTCGCCCCGAACCGATTAGTATGTTATATATTAAATATATGTTTTATTTAAGGTTATGTTTCTAAAACTTTAATCTTATATTATCAATATAATTATTTTATGTTTTATATTATTTAAGTAGTTGTAGTGTTTATGATTGATAAACTCAAAGTCTTACAAAATTTTGTTAACAATTGTTATGTTACTTCAAACTAAAATAACTTTTGTGAAACAAAATACTTTGAACCCGACCCGACCCGACTCGTTTTATATTAAACGGTGCGGGGCGGGACGGTAATGGTTTAGCAATTTTTAATTGGGACGGTTATGGTAATTGAATATCCACCCCGATTGATTATTGAGACTGTAATGGTAAAACCCGTTTACTGACGGGACGGAGTTGGGAAGGGGATGAACCGTCTCAAACCCGCCCCGTTGACATCCCTATGGCCAACTAGAATTTTCGTAAAGGTACTTTTCTCAATCTTCTTGTTTTTTGAGTCGGTGTATTATAATATGTAAATTTCAACGTTTTGAGTTTTGTCTATGCACAATAAAAACATGTTACCTCTTTCTCAAAAAGAAAAAAATTGATTAATCGAATATATCACGGTGGGCTAACAAATCTTTTTTGTCCCCATATAACTAAAAAAAATCTCTACCCTAACCTAACGGGCTTTCTCATGTTTGCTAAGGTAGCAGGACTTTTCTCATGTCTCATGGAGGCAATTTTTTTTTTTGGTTTCTGATAAGACTTGATTGGGTTGTCAAAGGGTTAATGTAAACCTATTTCTCACTACTCTAAAGATGTCATTTAATGGAGTCGCGGCTTTGGGGAATAAAGAAAAATTTCCGGGGAATAAAGACTTAAGGAACATATTCATTTTCAGTCCAAAATTTAGTTCTTTGATTTTCTGCCCCTAAATCTTCATCTTCTTCTCTCACCCTCTCTCTCCTGCTCGTCCTCTCTATCTCTCTCTTTTTTATTCTCTCTCTAACTGTTCTTATCTCAATGAAACAATGAAAAACCATTACTGGGATGCTCTAAGAAACAATGAATAACTCAAATCTTGGGTTTCACCTAAGAGATTCATGCTCTATTCGTAACTCTGATTTAGATACCATAATTGTTCCTTCAAGATCACAATATACATTAACGATTATGAATACATGAAATCATAATCGTTCTCTGTAATCTAGGAACCTTAAGTTTCTTGCTATTAGTAAGAACTTCATATCTAGGTCGATTCCTAAATCACTTTCAGAAATCCCTAATCTTCAAACTCTAGATTTGAGTCATTCATTGTTTCTTATCCCTAATCTTTAGAAACCCTAATCTTCAAACCAAGAGATAGGAACAGTGAGAGTGAGAAAGAATAAAAAAGAGAGAGATAGAGAGGACGAGCATGAGAGAGAGGATGAGAGAAGAAGGTGAAGATTTAGGGGCATAAATCAAAAGAACTAATTTTTGGACTAAAAATGAATATGTTCCTTAAGTCTTTATTCCCCGGAGATTTTCTTTATTCTCCAAAGCCGCGGCCTTTAATGGGGACCATTATTACATCACATGGGATGAATCCACTGGATGTATCAGTCCATGATACTTGAACGCCCATTACACCCATTCATTGTTGCTCGTTGGTTGTTGCTTTCTTCTTCTTCTTCTTCTTTTTTGTCGTGGACACCTCATGTGACATCTTAGAAAATGATAACTCTCCAACATATCATATGTCAAAATAATTCTTTTATAAATAAGACTAGTCTTACTCAATTGGTAGAAATCATTATGGAATATAATCAAACAACTTCCTAAGGTACTTCTTTTACTCCATTCTACCACAGTTATGTGGGTCAGCAACAATATCATAATCTCATAATGATCTCATACTAGTAGAGTAGTGGATTTACATGTCTACAAGTGACATTTACAACATTGAGAACTGGTACAACTTCCTCCCTTAATTCCATTTTTGATAACATTGAGAACTGGTACAACTTCCTCCCTTAATTCCATTTTTGATGCAATCTCTTCTGCAAGTTGGTTTGCGAAGTTTTAGACAAATTACCGCTCCATCACTAATATATTGTCACTAGTAGTACCGATTGATTTCGTTTTACAAAGTGCTTTCTCTTGTATGGGCAAAAGTCCGACGTTATAACCACGGTAATATCTCGAGTAGTCTTTGATGTGATAAAATAGTCCATTTCATGACTCTTATTTAATAATATGTGCTTATTTAATAATTAGGTAGCATAAAGGGATCTAACTTCTAAGCAAGAAATTAATCTAGAAAAGATATTATAGGAGAATGAAGAAAGTTAATGGGAACGAAAGGACAGGGCCCTAGGACTTGATGATCAAAAGAGAAACAAGGAGAAAGAACATAACACCAAACACATTTTGGCTATTTTGTACCTAAGAGAGTCAAGGAGACGTCAAGATTGTTGGGTTTTCCTCCTAGTGGGGAAACCTAGTTGGGTTTGGATTAGGAAACCAAACCCGGGCTCGAGTCGAGTTTCTTTGGGTCGGTTACTTATGACGGTGGAATTAGGATTAAGGGGGAGTCTATAAATACTACCTTAACCTAATTTAGATGTGTGTGAGGAGCACCAAAGGGGGAGAACACAATTAGAAACGCACAAGAGAAGAAGGGAGAGAAGGAGGTTACCGAGAAGAGCGGGGCAGAACTTTTTCAGCACGCACAGTCTTCGTTGTTCGGAAAATTCGACGGTGAGTTCTTCTCCGATTAAGCTGAAATTTGGCAGAACTGTTCTTCACATATTCATCTAGTATTTGTACAGAGGGATCGTTGATTGATCGCTGGAATCCTAGTGGATTTAGGG
Organism: Eschscholzia californica subsp. californica; assembly: GCA_002897215.1. Lineage (NCBI taxonomy): Eukaryota > Viridiplantae > Streptophyta > Magnoliopsida > Ranunculales > Papaveraceae > Eschscholzia > Eschscholzia californica. Next base: position 1,985,717 of record BEHA01000612.1, read on the forward strand.
TCGTTTTGGACTGCAAATTTCTAGGCTGTTTTTGTTCTTTCTTGTGAGGGTTTCTCCGTGTTTCTTCATGTTTGAGATTGATCCTTTGGGAAGGGTCTGAGTCTCGGGTGGACGTAGTCTGTAACTACTTTGCTTATTATAGTTGATTTGGTTGGACTACGAGTCCCGTGGTTTTTACTTCTCACGTTGAGGAGGTTTTCCACGTTAAAAATCGTTGTCTTATTTACTTTCAGTTCTTTGTTTATTACTCCCACATATTCTTCTGTATTATCCTCGTAACTAGCACAAAGGGAAAAACTTCATATTCCGCTGCGCCTAAGTGCCCGTTTTTTCTCAACAAGTGGTATCAGAGCTCCAGGTTAGAGAGTTCTTTGGATTGTGATAACTTTGGTTATTGGTTTGTTTGTGTTAGTGATGGAAAATATGGGTAGAATGATAAGTTTGAATGGTGCTAATTATCATCTATGGAAGGGTAAGCTGGAAGACTTGCTCTTTGTGAAGGAATTTCACGCTCCGGTGTTTCATGAGAAGACTGAAGATCAGCGGGCGACTGAAGATCAGTGGGCATTGCTACATCGCCAAGTGTGTGGTTTGATGAGGCAATGGATAGATGATAATGTGTTGCATGATATTGAGAATGAGACTAATGCTCGTTCGTTGTGGTTAGAGCTGGAGCAGTTATTTGCTTCGAAGACAGGAAATGATAAGATGTATATGATGAAAAAATTGCTCGATTTGAAATATCTTCAAGGGATAGCGAGGCTGGTTGTTCAGGACTGCCGAGGAAAAGCGGAGCTGGCTGTTTCCAGGGCTGTCAAGGGGACAACAGGGCTGGCTGTTTCTCCCACCTAGTCGGAAAGAGAGTTTGTTGGGTTTTCCTCCTAGTGGGGAAACCTAGTTGGGTTTGGATTAGGAAACCAAACCCGGGCCCAAGTCGAGTTTCTTTGGGTCGGTTACTTATGACGGTGGAATTAGGCTTAAGGGGGAGTCTATAAAGACTACCTTAACCTAATTTAGATGTGTGTGAGGAGCACCAAAGGGGGAGAACACAATTAGAAACGAACAAGAGAAGAAGGGAGAGAAGGAGGTTACCGAGAAGAGCGGGGCAGAACTTTTTCAGCACGCACAGTCTTCGTTGTTCGGAAAATCCGACGGTGAGTTCTTCTCCGATTAAGCTGAAATTTGGCAGAACTGTTCTTGACATATTCATCTCGTATTTGAACAGAGGGATCGTTGATTGATCGCCGGAATCCTAGTGGATTTAGGGTCGTTTTGGACTGCAAATTTCTGGGCTGTGTTTGTTCTTTCTTGTGAGGGTTTCTCCGTGTTTCTTCGTGTTTGAGATTGATTCTTTTGGGAAGGGTCTGAGTCTCGGGTGGACGTAGTCTGTAACTACTTTGCTTATTATAGTTGATTTGGTTGGACTACGAGTCCCGTGGTTTTTTCTTCTCACGTTGAGGAGGTTTTCCACGTTAAAAATCGTTGTCTTATTTACTTTCAGTTCTTTATTTATTGCTCCCACATATTCTTCTGTATTATCCTCGTAACTAGCACAAAGGGAAAAACTTTATATTCCGCTGCGCCTAAGTGCCCGTATTTTCTCAACAAAGATGGGCATTTTGATCAGGTTTAGATCGATTTCATTTTCTCATACCAAAGTATAAAAATAATTTTTAAGTTTTGGTTTTATCTTGTTCCATTGGATTAAAAAAAAAAAAATTTGTGTTCGTGTGTTTCTAGTCTCTAATTCTTTAGATATACCGCTAAAAGGATGTCTTGGTCCATGTGTTGTTTTTTCCCAGTGTTTTGTTCTAGTTTCGCGGTGTCTCTCAAGAATAATGTTATCTCTTTTCTAATGAAAAGGTGTTTACGGATCAGGAACATATTTGTTTTCTAACGACAATCTATCTCTAAAAAATATTAACAAGATCGGGTTCATATTTGTTTTTGTTGATTTCTTTTTTATCCTAAATTTTCATGGTATATGGGTTTTGATCTGTTTGGTCTTCTATTTTTGTGGTGTTGTTGTTTTTTCATTTTATTTTTATGGTTTGATATCTATTTTAATTTGGTTTCGAAACAACTATTTTCGTTTTGATTCTGTTTTGATCTAACTGCAGAAACAATTGTAGTTAGGTGATAAATTGCAGTCTATATTTCCTTAGAAGAATGGAGAAGAGAATTGGCCAATAGAGAAACAGTAGTTTGGTATAAACAAATTACAACTTTTCTATTGGTGAAATATTTTAAATCAACTGTAGTATTGTTGAAGCAAACTCATATATTTTGGAAAAAAAACCAGTATGGTCAATACAAACAGTTGTGTGGTGTGAGGAACTTTAGTTTTACATAAAACAAAAGCGGCAAAATGTCTAGAAATAAACAAAAATGGTCAGGCTTTAAGTCCCCCCTTCTATTTGTAATTCTTTTTCATTTATTAATAATATCAGGTGATGATATCTAATGATAGATGCTTCAAGAGGTGCCAACCTAGTTGGGATGTCATGTAAAGCATAGTGAAGATATCTCTCCTTTCATTTGATTAAAAAAAAAAACAAAAATGGTCAAGAAACTACAAGAAAAATATAAGAAAAAAATTGTAGGAAAACAATTGGGAAAAAAAGACAATGACATAAGCGTCCTTTCTGAAATTGTTACCCGTCTCATTGATCATTCTATCCCTATTAGATAAACAACATTTTGGAATTGCAGTTACCTTTTTTGCCATTTCTAAAAGAAAATTAGGAAACTCCCATTGCCACTCAAAAATTTATGCAATTTTTAGCAAAATCTTCGGTGAATATGTAAGGGAAGAAAAGATTTTTGACAAGATATTTGACTCGATGAGTCACACGGATAAAAGAAGGGTCAAGATCAAAGTCAAATTTTGAAAAACTTTTAAAGAACTTTGTCTTTTACTCTCTCAGTAAAAATGAATCATTAATTTTGTCAAAGATTCTGTCACTGTAGCACTCCCTTGTATGTAATCACAAACAAAATCCTCAATTCATAATCATAAAGATTGTGTATATATCACTATCCCGTCTTTTATGGTAACTTTAGTAAAAATTATCCTAGGTTTTCATATATAAATAACACCCACTTATTACACCACTCAGCCACAGAATAGTTATCAAGATTAATCAAACAACTTCCAACAAAAATGGCCAAATCTGTACAAGTTATAGTTATGTTTTTTCTTCTCCTGGTCTCTACCGGCTTAGCAGGTAAATAAATAGCCTTATATTTTACTCATTTTAAGTCTTTCTTGAGCATGTTCTCTTAATATTTGCACACAAAAAATTCCTTAGAATAGAGATTTTATCTTCTCAGTTGGTAATCCAAAGAAATATATATTTTTTAGAGTATGCCAGATTTTCGGTTATGGTAATTGGTAAGACGGTAGCATATTTCGATGGAAAACTATAATAATAATCTATTAATTGTTATATTTTTATTAGATAGAATACTAATTTATTTTACTGTTCTTAAACTATTAATTTGTCATATTAATGGTGGGCAGGTCGACATCAAGCAGTAGAAAATCCGATCAGTACGACCAGTGAAGCTCATATTAATGGTGGATGGGTAATTTGTATAGAGATATGCAAACCAACTTGTCGACAGTTTTGCATCAAACATGGATTCAAGGGAGGAAAGTGTATCAATTCTCAGTGTTGTAGATGTCAATTGTAGGCATGCAAATGCACTACTCTGCTTGTATGAGATCATTATGAGATTATAATAATGTTGATAAAATATCTATAGCGGTGATCATGAGTTCTGCTCCCGTCTCTTCCCCAAGGTTCATTCTGAACAATATGATTGTTTTTCCTTTTATTGCTATTACCATAATTGTAGGAGAAGCTGGCAAAGCTTGTCGCTGTCCTGATCATTGGTTTTGTTGCATCCCCCGTTATGGGGATCAAAGATCATATCCTTCCTCCTAAATCATGTCGTTGCCCACGGGATACAACAGGGAAAATAGTTATTTGGGTTCAAAATATTATTATAATTACTAAAATCACCTCGATCTTTTCCTATTAAGAAGAAGTTATTAAATATTATGGGTAATAATAGGTCAAGTTTAAAATAATTTTGATATTTACAATTCTGGTCATTTTCTAAATGTTTTGTTCCCAGTATACCCTTACCCATTAGAAATTACTTTATCTCTTCTCTCTCAATAAATCCAAAAAAAATTTCTAGGGTTTTTCTTCTTTCTTCTTTCTTCCTCTTCTTCTTCTTCTTCGAATCTTCTTCGAATCTTCTTCAAATCTTCTTCAAATCTTCTTCAAATCTTCTTTTTCGGATCTGCTTCCCCAAACAATTATTATTTTCCAAATAAAAAAAAATATAAACTATGTCGAATTTGGAAAGCCAATGGACAACAAAATTACCTCCAAGTGGGTAAAGTCAGGTTAGTTTCTGTATTAAAAGTCCTGCGATTTTTGCAAAATTCGGAATTTGTTGTGCTCGATTTCATAGCATGATTCGTCGAGGGCTTTAGTTGTTCCTGAGTTTTCTTTTGAATGTTTAGGGTTTATTTTGAACCTTTATATAGTGGACCTCTAGTTTCTGCAAATTTCAGGATATGATTGAATATTCTAGTCTGCCCCAGTATGGTAGATAGATATTTAGACCTAAAGGAGTTAAAATTCCTGAATGACATTGTCACAATAGATAAAAAGTTGATGTGGAAGTTGGAAATTGCATGACGAAGAATATAACTTTGAGGATCTCTCTACTCATGTTGATGTGATAATCACTTAGCAAGTTACCGATTTTGTTGTTCATAAATGCTTTCGATATTTCACCTGCTATTGGCAAATAAGTGATCAACTGATCAATTTGCTAATGTCTCTGACACGTAATAACGTGATTTTATTCTGTAAGAGGCGGTTTCATGGCTTGTGGCGATTTTGCAAATTGGAGGCGGTTTCAAATTGTAGGCAGTCGGTGGTTATCAATTAGGAATTGGTCTTGATTTGGGAAATTGGAGTCGGCTTATATAATATATATATAGGGGGTTTTGGGTGCTTGTATTCCATCAACAACAACTCTTCTTTAGAGAGAGCTAGAGAGAGAGCAAGTGAGAAAGAAATTTTGCTCATAGTTTTGAGCGGTGTTTAATTTCTCGGTCGTCGAAGATCTAGTATAGAAGGTTAATTTCTATACGGTACTATCTTGGGACGAACTTGCGAGTTGTGTGAGCCGTCTTCATCTATCCTTCAATAAAGATTTCTTGTTCGCCCGAGGACGTAGGCTTTAAGCCGAACCTCGTTAATTTCTGTTTACATATTTAGTTTTGGCATAGCTTTTCGATTAATTTCATTAATCGGATCAATTTCATTAATCGGATCAATTTCATTAATCGGATCAATTTCATTAATCGGATCAATTTCTAGGATAGGTTCGATAGCTTCAGCGAACGTTTTAGTACTAACAATTGGTACTAGAGCCTTGTTGAGATTGAACGAAGAGAAGATGGGATCGAGAAGTGGTACGGTCAAAGCAGGGAAATATGAGATAGAGAAGTTCAATAAAAAAAAAGATTTTTCTTATTGGTGGATGCAGATGAAAAATATGTTAATCTCACAGAAATACCAAGAGATATGTCAGATGAGGATTGGGAGGAGTTAGATCTCGAAGCACGGGCAACCATTATGTTGTGTCTTGAGAGGGACGTGGCGTTCCTAGTAGACGAAGAAACAACGGCGGCGAGTGTGTGGTTAAAGCTAGAAAGCAATTTCATGACGAAAACTTTAACAAATCGGGTCTACTTAAAATCCAAATTATTCACATGTAGAATGGAAGAGGGTTCTTCTATTCAGGAATACGTGAATAGATTTTACAGGATTATCTCAGATTTGAAGAATATTGATGTTAAGGTTGAGGACGAGGACCAAGCCCTCATATTGTTACTTTCTTTGCCTAAATCCTATGAGAACCTTGTTCAAACTTTGATGCTTGTTGGTGACAGTCTAAGCATGGAACAGACGAGAAATTCGTTATTAGCGGATGACCTTCGCAAGGTTGCTACTAGCAGTATGACCTCAGGTGGAGTAGACAAAGATCAAGCACAAGGGTTGTTTGCAACGAGGGGAAGGAGTAATGAAAGAGGAAAGGGAAAGGGCGGGAAATCTAGATCCAAATCTAGAGGCTCTTTCAAGAAAACGTGCTTTAGTTGTGGTGAGTTTGACCACTTTAAAGCGGCTTGTCCAAAGAGAAAGTTGAAACAAAAGAACGAAGGCTACAAGGGGAAACAAGAGATGCAAGAGGCGGGATATGTGTCAGAAGAACAGGACGAATATTTCTCGGTGACAGAGGTGTCTGAGAAGATCTCCGATAAGTGGATGTTTGATTCAGGGGCGTCATACCACATGTGTCCAAATAGAAAGTGGTTTACTACCTGTAGGAGTATAGATGGTGGTACAGTTATAATGGGTAATGATAATATATGTAAAACTGTGGGAATCGGAACAATACGTATCAAGATGCACGATGGAGTGGTGAGAACATTGACGGACGTAAGACACATACCTGATTTGCAGAAAAATCTAATTTCCCTCGGTGTGTAAGAGCGGAACGACTGTAAGATAATTATAGAGAATGGCTCCATAAAAGTCGTTAGGGTTCTTTGGTGGTAATGAGAGGTACTCGTTATGGGTAATTTATACAAACTTTTAGGGACAACAATTACGGGAGATGTAGCAGTAGGAATTAGTAGAAGGGATCCAACGGCTAGTACGAGGCTTTGGCATATGCGCCTTGGGCATATGTCGGAAAAGGGTCTATCTTTGATGTGCGGGAAAGGCTTGTTGAAGGACATGAAGAAGCCTTGCATGGAGTTTTGTGAGCATTGTGTGTTCGGGAAGGCACACAGGGTAACGTTCTCTTCAAGCAAACACAGGAGCAAAGAGGTATTAGACTACGTACCTACCGATGTCTGGGGACCGGCAAAGTTAGCTTCCAAGGGTGGTTCCAGGTATTTTGTTACATTCGTTGATGATCATTCGAGATTTGTCTAGCTTTATTTTCTGAAGCATAAGAATGAGGTAATCAACATGTTCCTGGTGTGGAAAGCAATGGTTGAGAACAAAACTAAACGAAAGTTGAAGATGTTAAGATCGGATAATGGGACCGAGTATACGGATGGGGCATTCAAGGAGTTTTGTAATCGGGAAGGCATTGTGAGGCGTTGGACAGTAGTAAACACACCTCAGCAGAATCGAATCGCAGAGAGATTGAACCGTACACTACTTGAGAAGGCTAGATGCATGCGCTCCAATTCGGGATTAGGCGTAGAATGGTGAGCAGAATCTGTTGCTACAGCTTGTTATATTGTGAACAGGTCTCCACATTCTTTTTTAGATGGCGGCATACCTTACGAGGTGTGGTCAGGTGAACATGCAAATTACGAGAGACTTAAGGTTTTCGGTTGTACGACCTATTACCATGTTAAAGGTAACAAACTTGATAATAGAGCAAAGAAGGCAATTTTCTTAGGATATGCTACAGGAGTCAAGGGTTATCGGCTATGGTGTACGGAAGACAAGAAGTTTGTAATCAGCAGAGATGTGGTGTTTGATGAGTCATCTATTGTAGCTATGGCGAAAGCTACGGTGCCTATGGTGATGTTGGGTCTACTAAAGCTCAAGTAGTGGAAGTAGAAGCCCAAGACCAACGGGTTTCTAGGAATCATGAACAGGTGGAGCATCAGGATAGTACTCAGGATGAGGAAATTGATGAACGAGATCATGAGGAGGTTCAAGGAGAATGTACACAAGTCTTACAACAACAACAACAGGATGTTTCGGTACACATTAGGCTGAAATGGTTATATAAGTCGGTACAGAGGTTAGGGTCAGACAAACCTCTCAGGCATTACGGGCAGGCAAATGTGGTTGAATATGCACTCTCGGTGGAAGACGACGAGCCGGTCACTTTCAAACAAGCTATTACCGCGGAGGAAAGAGAGAGTTGGTTGGTTGCTATGCAAGAAGAGATGGAGTCTCTTCACAAGAACAAGACATGGGAGGTTGTCCCATTGCCCGAAGGTAAGTCTGTTATTGGTTGTAAATGGGTGTACAAGAAGAAAAAAGATTCTTCCGAGATCAAGGGTACAAGGTATAAGGCAAGACTAGTGGCCAAGGGTTATGCATAGAAAGAAGGGGTCGACTACAATGAGATTTTCTCCCCGGTTGTGAAACATACTTCTATTCGGGTGCTATTGAGTATTGTTGCTCACAGTGATCTTGAGCTGGAATAACTCGATGTTAAAACCGCCTTCTTGCACGGTGATTTGGAAGAAGAAATTTATATGGCTCAACCTGAGGGATACAAGGTTGAGGGTAAAGAAAATCAAGTATGTAGTTTGAGGAAGTCTCTTTACGGATTGAAACAATCCCCTCGCCAATGGTACAAACGATTTGATTTTTTCATGCTAAAGCATGGTTTTCGCATAAGTGACTATGATTGTTGTATATACATCAAAAAACTTCTCGAAGGTGACTTTATTTATCTCCTTTTGTATGTGGATGACATGCTTATTGCTTCTCGAAACATGGTGGAGATAGATAAGTTGAAATCTCAACTCAGTCAAGAGTTTGAGATGAAGACATGGGCGCTGCAAAGAAGATATTGAGAATGGAGATTAAGAGAGAGCGGTCAAGTAAGAAACTGTACTTGAGTTAGAAAGGTTACATCGAACGAGTAGTTTCTCAGTTCGGGATGCAGAATGCGAAGGCGGTGCCAACACCTTTGGCACCACGCTTCAGGCTCTCGGGAAGACAATCTCCCACTATTACGGTGGAGAAGGATCATATGGATCATGTACCGTATGCTAGTGCAGTTGGCAGTTATGTACACTATGGTGTGTACTTGTCCGGATATTTCACAAGCGGTCAGTGTGGTTAGTAGGTTTATGGCAAACCCGGGGAAGACACATTGGGAAGCTGTGGAGTGGGTCTTGAGGTACTTGAAGGGTACGGTTGATACGGGGTTGTGCTTTGGTGGAGACACATGTCAGGTAAGCGGTTATGTTGACTCAGATTATGCTGGCGATCTAGATAGAAGACGATCTACTACTGGTTATATATTTAGGGTACATGGTGCTCCAGTTAGTTGGCGATCGATGTTACAATCTACAGTTGCATTATCTACTACGGAGGTCGAGTATATGGCTATGGCTAGGGTGTGAAGGAAGCATTGTGGTTGTGGGGTCTTCTGGATGATCTAGGGATTAAGCAAGAGAGCATAGATGTATGGTGTGATAGTCAAAGTGCGATCCACTTGGGGAAGAATCAGGTTCATCATGCTCGTACCAAGCATATCGATGTCAGGTATCACTTTGTACGAGATGTCATAGAGGAAGGTGATGTTTCTCTCGAGAAGGTACACACAGATGAGAATCCCGCGGACATGTTGACTAAAGGGCGTAATGGAGACAAGGTAAACTTTATGTGAAGGGTTGGTAGAACTACGGTAGGCTTGATCCTATAAAAGGGTACGTAAGCTGCCATGGTCATATGGTGCAGTCGGATGAACCTACAAGAAGCAGATATATCTTACAAGGAATATTCTGGTGTTCGTCCATGATTTGAAGTATATCAAATTGTGTACGAGGTGGAGAATTGTAAGAGGCGGTTTCATGGCTTGTGGCGGTTTTGCAAATTGGAGGCGGTTTCAAATTGTAGGCAGTCGGTGGTTACCAATTAGAAATTGGTCTTGATTTGGGAAATTGGAGTCGGCTTATATAATATATATATATAGGGGGTTTTGGGTGCTTGTATTCCATCAACAACATCAACAACAACTCAACAACAACTCTTCTTTAGAGAGAGAGAGCAAGTGAGAGAGAAATTTTGTTCATAGTTTTGAGCGGTGTTTAATTTCTCGGTCGTCGAAGATCTAGTATAGAAGGTTAATTTCTATACGGTACCATCTTGGGATGAACTTGCGGGTTGTGTGAGTCGTCTCCTTTAATAAAGATTTCTTGTTCGCCCGAGGACGTAGGCTTTAAGTCGAACCTCATTAATTTCTGTTTACATATTTAGTTTTGGCATAGCTTTTCGATTAATTTTCATAATCGGATCAATTTCTAGGATAGGTTCGACAGCTTCCGCGAACGTTTTAGTACCAACATATTCGTAGTACAAGACTATTGCTCGGGCCTAATTCACAACCCAAATTTATTTAGTTATATAGTTGTATATCATTCTAATTTAGATGGAGGGTTACATTTGTTTCTTCATGTTTCTGATTCAATTTCGTCCTCCAGAATCTAAAAAATGTGTTTGTAAAAATTCGGCCAAAGAACAACTCAAAGAAGCTTCAGTAGAAAACAAATTGATTTTTTAACCGTTTGGCTTGCAGAATCATGGACAAAACCTGGCAGAGTCTTGATACTCACTTACTCGAAATGTACTTGTTTTTAGTTTACTGATAGACTCGTTTTATCTCGATAAGTATAACCATCTTTCGTTACGACTTGTATAACTCCCGAGTGTGGAAATTGTCGGGTGGTAATAGTAGTATTGTTCTTTTTTTAGCATTGAAATCGAGTATTTGAAGATCATATGGTTGTCGTATAAAAGTAATTACGTTAACCATAACTCTTATATTGGTTTTCCTTCTCGGTATTTGGTTATGGATTTAAAATTTAAAGAAAAATAAAAGAATTTAGTTACACAAAATGACAAAAAGGGATAAAATTGAAGGATACGAATCAAGTCTTGTCCCCAGAAAACACTATGTCTAGACACGGATTCCCAAATAGTACTGAATCCATCTGATATTTAAGCTAAGAAAGACACAAAATTAGCTAAGTCTGACGCAATTTCTTCAGAAGAAATTTAGGTTTCCACCACCGATCAAAGAACAAAGTATTTGTTGTTCATGATGGTATTCCTCTATTAATTAGTTTAATTACTACAAGAATAAGTGGGAGAAAAGTACGAGTCGAATTAGTCCGACCATGAGAAATGTACAGGCCGAATAAGTTCGAGCAAAAGCAACGAAACTGTTAAGAACAGTTAACCGCAATTCCTTCTGAAAGGAAATAAAAGGTAAAATAACTCCAGTTACCTACCGCACAAAATGAATGTGATTCGTATGAGAACTCTTAAGTAGTTGAGAGTTTCTCAGATCATGAATATCTCAAGGAGTTAAGAGTATTCCAAATTGTTGTTCACAAAAACTTAAGGTCAAAATTTTATCTTACAAACTCGGATTAAAATCTTACTGGAGAGATAAAAGACCTGCGCAGAGACGGAAACCAACTCTAGATTTTGGCCTGTAACCAAAAGGAATCCACATCTCATCAAGTTTTGGAACTTGATAAATTAGTCAATGGAGGAAAACTCAATTGACGAAAATTTGTTTTCCAGAGAAGTATGGAAACATTGAAGTTTTCCCAAAACTAGACAAAGAAGAAAAGATTCATACAAAGAGACTATGAACGAGAGTTTTTCACTCCAATTTGTCCACACTAACATAGTCAAGAACCGTTCTAATAAGATTACAGAAATATAAGGTTAACGACTCAAGAAGTTAGTAAATTATAAATGCTTCGGGAATCCAACGAAGGATTGAAGCAAGGACGAGTTGGAATCATCGGTTCAACGAGGAAATCAAAGGGGTTTGATTCCTGAAGAATGAAGAGAATCTTGAACCTCGTGATTTGAAGTAGGTAAGTGGCAGTAACAGGCTTTCAAGGTCTGTATACAAAGTACATACCAGAAATTGAGAACGACATAAAGTTGTTGTAAATAGCTAAAGAACTAACTCGATAAAGGACCACACACACAAGAGGATGAAATGCTCTTGGGCATCAAGGATCTATAAGCATGGATCAAGAGGATGATAGGATTGAGATAAGAAAACTTGGTGCGCCAAAAATTCTTAAATCCGAACTCGAAAACTCTGTAAGAGAAATTCAACCCAAACTTATGACAAAGAGCAAAGCGAGACTCAAGGTCTAAAAGGCACTAAGCGAGACTCAGTCATGTAGGACATGATTAGCATTAAGACATCTCTAAGAGACGTCGACATCCAAGTTCAGAAGTAGGTAGTCTGAACC
>BEHA01000612.1:1998345-2022756 GCA_002897215.1 Eschscholzia californica subsp. californica
AGCCTTTATATTAAATTGACAACTCATGGTACCCGAAACCATTCACAATCCCCACTCCATGGTTGTTCATCCTCCCTCTTAGTTACTCTCCCTCATCCACTGTACCATTCAAATTCCACCATGCAAGATTTTTCATCATCCATTTTAGTTACTCTCTAATTATCAAATTTCATTCGACATAAACCTTTATGTCTACCACCAAGATTTTTCATTCACCCTTCTTTCAATATAATGCTCATCAATGGATTGGTTTTGAACTTTAGACTGCTTTACTTCTCTATAAAACCCTTATTCATTCTCCACTAAAGCACTCCAACTTAGTTCATTCTATTGTGTTCCAGTTATCCAAAATTAACCTCGATAAATTTTGTTCCTCCATCTTGATGCCGGACAATGGAGATAAGACAAGGGAACACAAGCTAAAACAAAAAGGCTCACCACTCTAAGGGAAACCGAAGAGATACAGGGCCGAATAAGCTCACCACTCTAAGGAAAACTCCGAAGAGATACAGGGCTAGAAATAAGTCGTAGACTTCAAATATACTTTTTCTTAATTAGAATCTGATGATCCTAGACAGACTTCAAATTACAATTTATAGAGTTGGGACATATCTTCGAACCTCCATTCTAGAATAGACTATGTAGAAAACAACAAGATGCATGAATTAGCATTTATGCTCCTTAAGGACTGTGCTGACTCTTCGTATGGAATTTTGAATAACTTTTTCTAGAAAATTCGGATTCACGAACCGTTTGACACATCAGAAAATAGAGATTCTCCTGGATCAGACGCTTTTGCTGCGCTCAAACTCGTCTCTGAGTTTTGTTCGTCATAGTAAGGAGAGAGATCAGTGACATTAAAGGTAGGCGACACTACATAGTTTTCTGGTAGTTCTATCTTATATGCATTCTCGCCAATACGTTGTAATACCTTGAATGGTCCATCAGCTCTAGGCTTTAGTTTTCCATGTTTTCCTCGAGGAAATTTCTCTTTCCGAAGATGAATCCAGACCAGATCTCCTTCTTTGAACTGAACAGGTTTGCGAAATTTGTTGGCACCAGCTTGATATTTCTCATTTTTCTTCATTATTTGATCTCTAATCTGCTCATGCAACTTTTTAATACTCTTAGCTCGCTCATCGGCATCGCTACTGAATTGTTGAGTAGATGGACGGGGAGCTAGGTCTACGGGACTAAGCGGATTTTGCCCATAAACTATCTCAAATGGACTACTTCCAGTAGTTTGACTACTGGATCGATTGTAAGCAAACTCTGCTTGTGGCAATGTGAGATCCCATTGTCGGATGTTGCTGCCAATGAAACTTCTTAATAAATTTCCCAAGCTTCGATTAACAACTTCTACTTGGCCATTTGTTTAAGGATGGTACGAAGTGCAGAATTCGAGGATGGTCCCCATTTAACGCCATAGCGTTCGCCAAAAATGACTTACAAACTTAACATCTCGATCGGAAGTGATAGTCCTTGGAATCCCGTGGAGTTTCACAATCTCTTGGAAGTAAAGATCAGCTACATGAGAGGCGTCCAACGTCTTATTACATGGTACAAAATGCGCCATTTTAGAAAACCGATCAACAACCACCATCACAGAATCTTTATTCCTTTGAGTTCTAGGCATCCCTAAAACAAAGTCAATACTCACATGTTCCCATGGTGCTGTTGGGACAGGTAAAGGAGTATACATTCCAGTATTTTGTGAGCGAGTCTTGGCAATGTGACAAGTTTTACACCTTTCAATATGTCGGCTTACATCTCTTTCCATCCTTGGCCAATAAAATTTCTCTTGGATAATAGCATAAGTCTTGTCTCTCCCAAAATGACCAGCTAAACCCCCACCATGAGATTCAGAAATGATGGTCTCCCTCAGGGAACCTTGAGGAATACACAACTGATTGTTTTTTAAAAGATAGCCTTCTTGGAGTAGAAAATGGTTATAAGGACCCTTCAAGCATTCTTCCCAAATTGAGCCAAAGTAAGGATCATCTTTGTATGATTCTTTAAGAACTTCAAATCCAAGTGTCTTGACTTGCATAACAGAAATCAAGGCATGTCTTCGACTTAACGCATCTGCCACTTGATTTTGCTTCCCTGATTTGTGGCGTATATGAAAAGTGAATGACTGCAAAAATTCAACCCACTTGGCATGTCTAGTATGAAGTTTTTGCTGCCCATTAATGTACTTTAAAGCTTCATGATCCGAATACAGAAGAAACTCCTTATATAAAAGATAATGACTCCAATGTTCTAAGGCTCTCACAATGGCATAAAATTCTTTATCATAAGTGGAATACTTCCTTCGGGTAAGATTCAATTTTTCGCTAAAAAAGGCAATGGATTTACCTCCTTGGCTAAGAACAGCTCCGATTCCCACATTTGAAGCATCACAATCTACTTCAAACACCCTTTCAAAATTTGGTAAGGCCAGAATAGGAGCCTCCGTGATCTTCTTCTTGATAAGATCAAGACTCTTTTGCGCCTCCACGGTCTATTGGAATAACCCCTTTTTTGTACATTCAGTGATAGGAGCAATGATGGTGCTGAAACCTTTAATGAAGCGCCGATAAAATGATGCCAGACCGTGAAAACTGCGTGCATCATGGACTGATTTTGGTACTGGCCAGGTTGTGATTGCATCGATCTTGTTTGGATCCATCTTTAAGCCTTCTCCTGACACAACAAAACCTAAAAACACAAGACTGTTCGTAAAGAAGTGACACTTCTTTAAATTGGCATATAATTTTTGTTGTCGAAGGGTTGTGAAAACTTCACGAAGATGCTCTAAATGCTGGTTCTCATCTCTGCTGTACACCAAGATGTCGTCAAAATAGACAACAACGAATTGCCCAATATAAGGTTTAAAAATATAATTCATGAGGCGCATAAATGTAGTAGGAGCATTAGAAAGTCCGAAAGGCATAACCATCCATTCGTAAAGTCCATCTCTTGTTTTAAAAGCCGTCTTCCATTCGTCTCCTTCCCTCATACGAATTTGATGATATCCGCTTCGAAGGTCAATTTTAGAAAAGATATTAGCACCATGGAGCTGGTCAAGAAGATCATCTATACGCGGGATTGGAAACCTGTATTTGATTGTGATCTTGTTGACTGCCCGACTATCGATACACATACGCCAAGAGCCATCTTTTTTTGGAACAAGGAGTGCGGGAACTGCACAAGGACTCATGCTTTCCCTTATCAACCCTTTTGTCATCAGCTCCTCCACTTGTCGTTGCAACTCTTCATGCTCTTTCGGGTTCATCCTATAGGCTGCTTTGTTTGGAATCATAGCTCCGGGAACGAAATCGATACAATGTTGAATATTTCTCATAGGTGGTAGACCTGCTGGGATTTCTTCAGGAATAATATCATCAAATTCTTCAAGTAATGGCTGCAACATAACAGGCATCTCGAGTACTCGCTCTTCATTTTCTTCCAACACAACTAAGGCATAGGTTTCATTTGCTTCTTCTATTGTTTTCTCCATTCTATACCTTGTAAGTAAATTACTTCCTTCCCCTTGTAAAGGTTTAGGCAGAGTAACATCTTTCGTCGGACCCAAAACAATTTTCTTCCCGTCCTTCACAAATGTGTAAGTATTTTTGAAGCCATCATGCATAACTTTTCTGTCATATTGCCAAGGTCTTCCAAGAAGTAAATGACAAGCATCCATAGGAATAACGTCGCACCAGATTTCATCTTTATAATTGGAACCAACAAAAAATTGCACGAGACATTTCTTTGTTACCTTAACCAGATTACCTTTTTGCAGCCATGAAAGTTTATAAGGTTGAGGGTGCTCAAGTGTCTCAAGCTTCAACTTTTCTACCATCTTCAAAGCTACCATGTTTTCACAACTTCCTCCATCGATAATTACACTGCAAACCTTACCATGAGAAGTGCATCGCGTATGAAAAATATTACTCCGAAGCCACGCATCGTCATCAGTGGGGATTGTACTAAGGCTGCGAAGGACAATTAGAGATTCTCCTTGATCGGCATACGTTATCTCAGTCTCGTCTTCTTGAGTCTCCTCTAACAGACCCTCTGATTCTCCTTCATAATTTTCTTCAACGAGAGAAACGATCCTTCGATTCGGACAGTCAAAAGCAATGTGACCAAATCCTTGACATTTAAAACACTTGCGAGAAGTTGAAGTAGTAGACGTGCTTCGAGTGGGATGGGTATTAGTTTCCGGTTTTGAGTCCTCCTTTGCGGAAATTGTTTTTGTGGTTGGCAGCTTAGGATTGACGTTGTTACCCTTGTTAGTAGAACTTTCCTTCGACCACGACTTAAAACTACTTCCACTTCCTCGTGCCACTTTTAATTGTTTTTCCACTTTTATCGAGAGCTCGAAAACATCATTATAAGTCCAATACGGCTGCAGCTGAACCATATTGCGAATTTCAGTTTCGAGACCACCAAGGTAACGTGCAATGGTTTGTTCCTCTGGTTCAACAATGTCACAAAGCATTAAAAGATGATCAAATTCAGCAGTATACTCTTCTACGGATAACCCTTTTTGTTGTAAGTTGTGAAATTTCATGAAGGTATCTTGGCGATAATTTTCTGGTAGGAATTTCTTCTTGAGCTCTTTCTTCATCTTTTCCCAGGTAACAATACGACTCTTTCCTTCACGAATACGCCGATTCTTTAAGTGCTCCCACCATATAGAAGCATGTTTTTTGAGCTTTATTGCAACAAGCTTCACCTTCCGATCATCGAGTACCTCCTTGTAGTCGAAAATCCTTTCTACCGTATGTAACCAGTCTGAAAATTCTTCAGCGTTAATCTTCCCTTCAAATTCTGGAATATCCACCTTGACATCATATTCACGCGAAAGATAATGCCTTGGAGCACGTCGTTGGGGACTTCTTGAATCACTAGAAGCACGACCATGATTACCAGCAAATGGATTTGTTCCCTCTTCTTGACTAGAACTGTCGCTTTCCAAATTACGGTCAGCATCATGTTCTTCACGTTCTCGAGTCTCATATTGCAACAATTGTTGCTGGAGTTGCTGAACTTGTCTTCTCAAGTCGTCCATCTCAACATCACGAATGTTTCTTTCATGAACCGGGGTGGTACGACCAGTTTTTCTTCTTTGATTACCACGACCAGCCATGATTAAAACCTTGGCTCTGATACCAAATCTGATGCCGGACAATGGAGATAAGAGAAGGGAACACAAGCTAAAACAAAAAGGCTCACCACTCTAAGGGAAACCGAAGAGATACAAGGCCGAATAAGCTCACCGCTCTAAGGAAAACTCCGAAGAGATACAGGGCTAGAAATAAGTCGTAGACTTCAAATAAACTTTTTCTTAATTAGAATCTGATGATCCTAGACAGACTTCAAATTACAATTTAATGAAGGTATCAAAGAAGACCAACTGGTCGTACCACCCCGGTTCGTGAATATGGTTCAGGTTGATGGGTGTAAAAATAGAATCAAAGACACAATGCTATATAATATGTTCATTTTAAGGTGAAGTCTTCTATTATATATGCCTCGTAATGCATACAAACATTCAGTCTCACTGTAGTCCGACCCTGAAAAGTTTGAGTGAATGTCATTTTTTGGATCATAGGTATTCAAGATTTCGCTGATTACGTAAACTAAACATTACAATCTTTTCACAATTCGAATGCACAACAATTTAGTTACTAGATTCTTCTATGTAATTCAAGTAGATTAGTTTGCGTATATCAATCAGTTTTAGTTAAACTTGGTCGTTATTATGTTATTAGAGTCTAAATTTTTTGTTACAAGGATAGTGTTTGTAATTGGTCGTAATTGAATCGAAGCTTACCAATTCTTCATCCAAAAGTTCTGATGATTGCATGGTTTTGACAACTTCAAGAGACAAGCCATCAACTAGCTTCAAGTATCCTAAAATTTGTAGTTTATTCTTACCATTCTAAATTTTATAATGTGTAGTTTGAAGACAACAAAGGGTACTTTGAAGGACAGAGTTGATGTTAATAACTTAATGGAATACAAGAAAAAAGGCTTATGATTCAAAAGTCAAAAACTAGCTCTGCCATTATGGCTATTGGTGCACCAATAAGGTCAAAGGAAAACTTAAGGACTCGTGGTGATTCCCATACTAATATGAAGTTTCTTTGACAGGAATATTAATCGGTTTCAGATGGTTTGTGTTCTTGGTCGTGGAGGAAACTTACGCGAGGCTGAAGGTCTTGTGCTATCAATGCTTATTTCTCTGGACGGAGGTGTATGGGGATCTTTACTTGGTTCTTGTAAAATCCATAACGATGTTGAAATGGGTGAACGGGCAGCCATAAGGGGTATAGAATTGGAACCTAAAAATGATGGGTACTATATTGTGATGTCTAATATGTATAGTTCAAATTGAATGTGGAGGAAGGCAGTGATGATCTGATAAGCCATGAGAGAGAAAGGAGTGAGAAAGAGCTGGTTGGAGTTCTATTTAACTTAGAACAACCAAGTTTATGTATTGTTATATTGGAAATACTTTAAAAAATTAATTATTGTGTTGAATCCATCTTAGATTGTGTAGTATTGGTTCTTGATATGTAGTCAATAATTAAAGATTTGTTTCATTACTCCATAGAGTTTAATTTCTAATCAAAAGAAAGATATAGGTATGAAAGATATATATATATATATATATATATATATGGGCGGCATAGAATACTCTTTCTGTCTTTTTTATTTATTTTTTCTCTCTTTTCAAGTTGTTTCCCTCTCTTCTCCCCACCTCCCATACAGTCCAATTCATTTCAATGTCAAAATGGTGTCATTTTGTTTTAGATGATATTTTGTAATTCCTTAACATTTTTTGTTGAAAACAATGTTAATATTGAAAGACTTTTATAGTGAACTAGCTAAACAAAATAAAACAAAACAAACAAATTGTCTGATAACTAGAAGGGAGGCAACATCAGGAGCTAAGAGCATCTCCGATAAAATAATGCTCCGCTAAACACATAGAAGGCGTCATCACAAACTAAGAGCATCTGTGATAAATTTTCCAACATAAAGTATTAAAAAAAATTTCAAAAGCAATAGGATTTTGAACTTTGGTATGTCCAGTATAAAGACATATATGTTACCACTTAATTATAGTGAGCAATTATGCACTTAAAGGTGCTAATGGTTTTGCTCATGAACTCCTACCTTAGATTTCACTTTATAATTGTAGTCACAGGTGATGTTTACAAAAATTTTGTATTTTCGAGGGTTGTAAAAGTGAATAGTTTGAATTAAGAGTTTTTCTTGATATTCGTGTTGTTATTAAGTATACAAGGATTCAATGCTTGATCTGTTTAGTAGCTAAAGACTCTTGAGCTTCATTTACAAGTAAACCTTCCGTTTTTCTAGCTTGCCTTGTGTGATTCCAACAATGTGAAAATGACTAAAGAGTGGCTGCACGGAGCTTCTAAGTACATCAAGATTATGATTTTTCTCAAATGTATGATAATTACACTATAAATTTGAAATTAGAATTTCACCGAGCCGGAGGCACGGGCTATGTCTATTTATAATAACAAAAGTAAACATTAAAACAACACAAGTTAATTAAACATATATAATATTAAAATACAAAACAAGCCTAAGTGCACTGTCTCTTTGTGGTTGATGATGAATAGAACTACTAAACTACCTTATTCCTTCAAGGATTTTAGCAGCGCTGAAATCCAAACCACCACGCATATGCTCAACTTTGGGAACATGCTCCGTTATGTTGGTGTTTGATCGAATAGACTCTACAACGCAATTATAAAAAAAAACAAATTCTCAAGCTAAACATGTGTTTACCTGTGTGTATGTGTGCATGGGGAGAGAGTATGAATCAAGCAGGTATCACTTCTTCAAACCTTAAAAATTTTACCTACATTCGAGGTAGTAGAACTGCCTTTTGATATGTTTCCCAAACCAATGTCGTTTTTCACTGGAGATGTATCCGGCTCTTTAGCTAAGTTCTTTGACGAGTTTCCATCTTGTCCTGATTGACCTTTATCTTCGTAGTAATAACTGATTGAGTCATCCCTACCAATGTCTCTTGTTCCATATACTGAATTAATAACACCATAATAGTCTAATGGACGACTATATGCTAGTTCTCGAACTCTATCACTGCCAAAGCTACCATTGTTATCTTCATGTATTTGACTGTAATTAACATATGGTGATTTCGAATGAGTTGAATAACCCTACAATCATGACTGCATTTCATCTTTCTTCACTAGTGTTGATGTCGAAAAATGACCTTCCATTATATCAGCATGAAACAGGGACTTAATGCATGACAGCGTCCGTTGTGATCGAATATTCTGGTAAGTTGAATGTGATTCCTCCTTCCTGCTCCTGCTCTTCGCTCCAACTCTGGTTCCAGCACGCTCATGTTCCTTGCTCCTGCTCCTCGATTCCTGGGAGAAAATCTGCAAAGGATTTGAAAATCGCTTCGACGCTCAAGACAGTCAAGTTGTTCTTTGCAGTAAAAAAGTGAATATTGATTGATCCTTTTGGGGGGCGAGTTATGGGAACTCTCTGTGAGTGGGGATCTTTCTGGTCGAGAGATCGTGGGAAAGCTTGTCCTCTGTAGGAGAAGATGGGGGCCCTTTTATAGGCTGAGGTAGACCGACTATGATTAGACGGTCTAGATTAGGCGGTTGTGATCCACCGTTTAGAGAAGTTTCTCATTGTTCGTTGTTAGGGTTTCCCTTGTAGTTATCTCGTATCTAGAATAAATAGAAGTTCCTAAGTTCAAGGATCCTTCGTAGATATCCTGCCGAGGTGATAGATCTTCTGGCAGATGTTTCCTTCTTTGGGACTCTAGAAGTCCAAGTTTGCTTAAACACTTACGATTTGTAGCCGACTGAGATCTTTAAGGAGATTCCAGGATTGTGTTGGTAAGCTGTTGGCGCGCTTCTGCCTCCCCAGTTTAGGGTGTGAGGCATCGGGTTAACTTACGCGGACCCCCCTCATTCCTTTGGAAGCCCCAGAGTTGATCTGTTTGTGCTAGGGGCGAAACAGGTATGATACCTCTAGCTGACCTCCTGTTGGGATTTACACCCATCTACTAATGTTTATAGAGGATAAAGACATCATATGTCTAACATTAGTATCCCCATGATCACATGCATAAGCCAATAATGCTAAGTAAATAAAACTAGTTCGATGATTACCTTAATCGCTAGTTTTTCCCTCGAACCTTTCCAATCGCTTTTGAAAAGACCAAGAGCTTCAAACGTAGCTTCTCTACTTGGGATATGAGCAATAAACTTGATCTCCCACCTTGTTCTTAGCTAGAACTCCAATGGTGGCTGGATGAAGAACTCCTTCTTTGACTAGATAGATAGTTGAGAATTAGCTCCACTTTCTCCTCTCTACTTGATGTGGTAGAGTAAGAAAGCTATATGAGAAATTTCACACCTTATTCTCTGCCCTAAGAGTCTTTATATAGAACCCTAATAAGAATCCACCTCCAATTAGGTTTCCTAAAAGACCCTATAAGAATAAGATTTAAGGAATTGCCGAAAATAGCAACTAGTTGATATTTTCTCAATTCCTTGAGGAGGTGACGTCCAAACTCAACCAAAATTGGCAGATTTTATGTTCCTAACATGAGGAACCGACCCTCCAAAAATCAGCCTAATCCGAGCTCTAAAAGTGCTCCAATCGGTTTAGGCTCAAAACCCCATTTTTGGGCCTTTTGTACTATCTTTGCCTAATTTCTCTTTAGGCTTATGTGATATGTTTATGGGACACTCCCATGGTTATATCTCACTCCCACTAGTCATATCCTTTGATCAAATTGACACTCTTATGTGTAACCCGTTGTAGGATCCGATTGAAGTTAGCCGCGAATTACTTCGTAATTCGACGATCATAGTTAGTTTCTAGCTTAAACTCTACAACCCCTAAATCAACCGGACTTGATGATCTTCTTCATCAATTTTCCTAGACGACAAGTTGCTCGCATTGCAATCTTGGTCGAAGGACATCTCCTTCAAACTCCCACGTGGACTTAGAACAAATGCAATGCTCGATTCCTGTGTCAATTTTGTATCTCATCTGATACGTCACGTCATTCAAACTTTCTTGATATCCGAGCACAATTGTGAAGAAAAACGATTAACATTTAATCCGTTTGAGCGTGGCCACGCATTTTTCAGTTGTTGCTCATCAAGTGGCCTTGAGACACTTTGTACCTAATGTGATTAGGTTGACGCAATCCATTATTGTACTCCTACTTAACTTCATGTCTATCCTGTCCTTCCCAGTATCCGCCTTTATAACCTCCTTTTACGGCACGGCGTTTAACGGAACCAAAGTCGGACATTCCTTACATAAGATGAGTGGAGCACTCATGTTTTGAGGAATCTCTCCAATTTTGTCTTATGAGAAGAATTTGACGTTCATCACGAGTGATGTACTTCTCATTTGAGGGTTATCCAGTGTATAAACCTTTTACACACCCACGTGGTCGAATAGAATACACTATTCCTATAGCCCATAAAACTGCGTTATCCCATCGATCTTACGTGTTAGTCTTCCTTAGTCGTTGTTGTCCATGTAATGACCTGGACCAGGGAGATGATAATAAATATTCCAAGTTCACTTAATAGGGTTTTATTCATCAGATCACGTAGCTGACAAACCTATTCGGAATGTTTTATTATCCGTGGACTGTCGTTTAAATACTAAACCAAATTTAGACGACGGTGAAATAACTAACTTATGTCCGATAACGAGAGTTTGTAAATTCGAGCCCCTTCCGTAAAACTCCTTTTACCCACTCAATTTTACTTGTCAAGGTTTATTCAAAAATATACCTTATGCCTTAGACTTTGTCTTAGGTGACAGTTTAGTTTGACTACAGATGTAGTCCGTTTTAAACTTTGCTAATTATCAATTAATTTGAAGGTTGGTTCCTTCGACTTTGATAATTGTTAGTAACTCTTTACTAGTAATAAGGCTTTAATTCTTTAGTAGAATTTGCAATATTTCCCGCCTGAAATACTTTCAGCCTACTTTCCTTCCATGTTTGGAAATTTGCTATGATGACTTGTTCAACTTTTGTACTACTTGATCCTTTCAGCCTTTCTAAGATGCTTTAAGTATAGTTTTGGATTCTCCAATCCAAAATTTGATGTCGACATCAGTGTTCTAGATGTCTAAATGCTAATCATGTCATACATGACCGACTTTATGTTTTGGACATAAATGTCTCTCTCATGCATGCTTGCTCATCAGTGTCTTCTAGATTCCGAGTCTTGCAGCGCTCTCTGTCATGAGTTTTTGGGTCGAAATTCTCACAGACTTTTCCGAGTCATGGACCTTTCGTATTTGGACTTCAAGAATCTTTGGCGTACCAAGGATTCTTAATCTTATCATCTAATCGATTTATGCTTATAAATATTCGATGCCCAAAATGACATTTTATCCTTTTGTGTGCGGTCCATTATTGAGTCAGTTCGTTAACTGTTTTACAACATCTTTATGTCGTACTCAATCTTTTGTATGATCTCTACATACGGACCTGGAAAGCTTGTTACTCTCACTTACCTTCTTGAAACTCGTGATTCAAGAATTTCTTCATTCCTCATGAATCAAACTACTTTGATTACCTCTATGAATCGAAGATTCCAACTCGTGCGTGCTTTAATCCATTGATGGATTCTTGAAGCATGCTTATGGACACAACTGGACTAAAAGAATCTCATTCGTCTTGTCTAGTTTCGGGAAACACGAATATTTCCATCCTTCTCAGTTTTCTACTATGGAAAACTAATTTAGGTCTTCCATTGACTTCAATTATCAAGCTACATGTCTTGATGAGATTTGGATCCCATATTGTTTTGCCTTGATGTCAAAACTAGAGTCAGTTTCCGTCTCTGCGCAGGTCTTTTATCTCTTCAGAAAGAATTTAATCTTCTGAGTCTTTGAGATTATTTTTTAGCCTAAGGGCTTTTGAACAACAATTTGGAATATTCTCAACTACTTGAGATTTTTCCTTTTTAAGATCCCATCTTTACCTCTTCCTTTTTTAAGGAACCGCGGTTAACCGTCTTTAGCCGTTTTTGTTGCTCTTGGTCGAACTTAATCGGCCTATACAATTTGCATGATTGTTCCTCATGACTTTTCTCATGGTCGAATTAAATCGACTTGTACTTTTCTCCCACTTGTTCTTGTAATAATTGGTGTTTTGCTCCCAAAACACTGGTTATGCTAATTACTATAAGAATACTATCATGAGCAACAAACACTTTGTTCTCTTGATCGTTTGTGGAAAAGGCTCAAATTTCTTCTAAAGAAATTGCGTCAGACTTTCAGCTAATTTTTTTGTCCTTGTAAAACACTTTTACTCAGGCTTAGCTTTAGACGGAGTAGGTTAAGTGTGAAAATAATCGTTGTCTAAAAGAAGACTTTGATCCCTTTCAGCATCCCTCTTGGATCTTTACTTCTTTTAGTCAAGTATGTAATTCCCTTAAGCTCCCACTGAGCCACTCATCTGGTATTAAATACATGATGAAGGAATTTTACGATACTTATTTTTAATTTTGTTAACAAGGATATTGGAACCAGAATTCATAATTCCATTCCTTTTGTCCTCCAGGTGCTAAGGGTAGTTTCCTCCTAAATGGCCTAGCCAATTTTTGGAAACATTCACAGTAATGAGTAATACTCTTGATCATGTACTCGACAACTGCTTGCCTTTTCTTTGATCAAATATTTTTCTCACTTGACTGACCCTTTGCCCTTTTGAATCTCAAAAACTCTTTCTTAGATTCCTTCCATCGAATCTCAAGAACTGTTTCTTAGATTCGATGTTCCCGTGTGTTCAACTCAGTTGTTCATAACAATCTGAGTGACTCATCCAAGGTTTTATCTATCTTTATTCAATCGACATTGAATTGGGCGATAGATGAATTTTGTTGTCTTCCATGAGGATAACGTTCATATTGCCTTGGAGGTCTCGTACCTCTCCATTTATGACTTCTGTAGGAACCTCTTCCTCAGTTTGTCTTAATGGTCGTGCTAGCATCCATTACTCTTTCCAAGAGAATATTATATGATTGCTTGCAAAAAGGCTTTTGACCTTCTCTTGTATGAGTCAACATGGATTTGGTATTCTAGTACGCTTTCCTTTTGAATCTGAGAACCATTCTCGGATTCATTCTCCCATTCTAGGAAGTTTATTAGCACCTCCCTTAGGTGTGGTTCAATGTTGAACCTGTTTTCATGTGTGATCTTTAAAACTGCATAAAAGAATTGCAAACTTTTAAACTCGTTATCGTTTTTGGAAAAATTTAGTTTTCCCACATTATTCAATATAAAATCGTCCCTGATTGAATAAGTGATTCCAAGACCCCAGTTCTTCGGAGTAAAACGGACTATGGCCCTACCCTTTGACTCCGTCGTTCCGGGTGAACGAACTACTTCACTGACATACCCTTATGACTCTTGGTTGATAGATACCATTGATGAATAACTAATCTACCCTTTTGCCTCGAGCATCCAAAACTTTTTTGCTGATCTCGTTAAGTTGAACCATTTAGACATGTAGGCCTCTTCTATAGGCATACCCGCATTGTCCCAAGGTAGAGGAGGTACTCTGCTAAGGTCGACCCACCTTCCTCGAATAAAGGCGCAAAGAATGTCTTAATTTGGATAGGCGTTTACTCAAAATTATTTTAGGGACTTTTACGCTAGTCTGGCGTTTGTTATAGTAAACTACTTAGCCTAACTAACATCCACGGCATAAAGCGTAAATAAGTAAGTAAATGCGCGCAAGAAAATAAATCAAGCAGACATGGATCCTAGTATGCTCCCTAACCTAGAAGAGCTAATATCCTTCGGTTTCTTCTTGTTTCCCCTTTTGGTTCGCCTTAGATCGCCATCTTTGAACCTCCATTGATTTCTCTCACTCGTCTTTGGATCTCATCCTCGAGTTTTTCAATGGACTCATAGACCCTAAACTCTAATTACAAGACTCTAACGATTCGCAGATCGTATAAACTTGAAATTAAAATTAATTACAAATATGCACCCATCTGTGCTTAAAACAAGAATAATGAAACACTTTCTATGGCCATACTAGTTTCCCGCATTCACATCACATGCATTCATATAATATATCAAGGCTAAGAATTATATATGCATGATAATCCGGGAGATACTTTCGTCGACATCACATGTCACATTACGGACCTTAAGTCTAAATTCGAAGAATTAGACTAATGGTGCGTTCTGGTTTTATCTTTTATGATTTCTAAAATAAACTTAAAGAAAAACTCCGTTTTGGGCTTTTGAAGGCCCGGGTCAATTTCGAAAAATCGGTTTGATTTTAAATGATTTCACAAATCAATTTTAAGAAAAACCTGTTTCGGGCTTTCGGATGACCTGGAACAATTTTAGCAAAATTTGGGTGGAATCGGGAGAAAATTTTGACTTTCGTCGAAAAAACTCTCACTCGGGTCAAGACCCGTAAAATTTCGGCCCGTGGACCTAGGTCAAGCTCGGAAAAGCCCAAGACACTTCTTGGTCAAGGCCTAACAAGTTGGTCCGAGCCAAAGAGCCCTAGGATGTGCATAGGTCCGGCCCATGCACCATATGGCACAAGGCCAGGTGCTCGGGCCGTGCCTAGCACGGTCTGGCCGAGACTAGGTGCATCTAGGCCCGGGCTAGACGCATCGTAGTTCTCGGCCTAGGCATAGAACATGTCCAGGCACTAGGTCAAGACGTCGGTCTAGGCCCAGACGCGTCTGGCCTAAGGTCGGGCTCTAGGATGCGTCTCGGACCAGGTCTGAGACTCCTAAGTCGTCCTAGACGCATCCTAGATGCGTCTGGCCTTGGTCGTAGCTGTTGGGCCATCTCGGACATAGTCCGAGATGCCCAAAGCTCTCCAGACGCATTCAATGCGTCTGGAGGAAGCTTCCTCACGCCTCGGATCACATCCGAGACGTGCTCGGACCTTCCGAGCTCCCAGACGCGTGCTAGACGCGTCTGATCGAGCTGCATGCACCTCGGACGCATCCGAG
Organism: Eschscholzia californica subsp. californica; assembly: GCA_002897215.1. Classification (NCBI taxonomy): domain Eukaryota; kingdom Viridiplantae; phylum Streptophyta; class Magnoliopsida; order Ranunculales; family Papaveraceae; genus Eschscholzia; species Eschscholzia californica. The sequence goes on from BEHA01000612.1 coordinate 2,013,393, forward strand.
TTGCCTGGGGTGCATCCCAGACGTGCCCCTAGAAGTCGCGGACGCGACTGCTCTTGCCGAGACGCGTCTGGCCAGCAGCATCCCGCATGCATGCAGCCCAATGTTTGGAAACTTCCAATTTTTTTTTCTCTCTTTGCAAATCATATTTGCTATTTCCGTCTCAAGCATCAAATTCCAACTTTTAGAAACTTCCAAAAAGGTTCAAATTTGATTTCCAAAACTCTTAAAGTCTTAAAATCACAATTTTGATTTTTAATGAAACTTCTAAAATCCAATTTCTTTGTTCTTGAGTCAATTCCAATTTTTTAGCAACTACTAAAAAACCCAATTTCTTGATTCTCATTCAATTAATCAAAATTAATCAAAAACAATGAAAATCAAAGTTTTGAAAACACTTTTCAATGCCAAAATCAATCAAAATTGATCTTTTGAAACACTTCCAATCATCAATCTTTAATTATCAATTTGAAAACCATTGAATCCCATTCATAACATTCAAATTTTTATGTTTAAAACCCTTTTAAACACTACTATCTATCTAAACAAACATAGATTGGTCCGGAACTTCGACAAAATTAGCTAAGTTCAAGAGGCTCTGAAGCCACTGTTGGGATTTACACCCATCTACTAATGTTTATAGCGGATAAAGACATCATATGTCTAACATTAGTATCCCCGGGATCACATGCATAAGCCAATAATGATGGAAATTCATTACTCATGCATATAAATTAACAAAAACACAAATAATGAAGGTAACCCAAGATCTCTATTTGATGAATGAAAGAGATGTAAAAGGTTGTAGGTACTTACCCGAATCCATAGCTTGAAGATACAGTAGATTTTAGTGTTACTCCTAAGATTTGGAAAAAATCTTCTTGACTTTGAGAATGGACATTGTTTCTGATTTCTCAAAAATGGGAGTTGGGAAAATCACGTCTCTATTTCTGGTTTATGGATTTGCCCTGAATAATATGGGAACTGCCTAAGTGGTTACTAGCAGTTACCCAAGTAATTATTAAAGAGCCCATTATTCTTTGATAATTACTTTTGAGGGCTCTACACATGACATATTGTTAATATGCTCCCCACACTTCAAACTGATATTTTATGGTCCATAATGTATAAATCGATTAGATCACCTTTTGGGACCCTTAAGTGAAATAACATGTATTATGTAATTAATACATATATTAGTCCACATAAGTTATTAGTATTAAAAAATACTAACAATCTCCCACTTGGACTTTATATGTTTCCTTAGTTACATAATACAAGAACCTTAGTGTGCACAAAAATTGTTATTTCACGACTTCAAATATCACGTACAATCTGGTTCATTAATCACATTATCAAGGGATCAAAACGGCGTTCGTCGCATTTGTTCATGACTAAACCTTTAATGGTCACATTACTAACGTAATTAACAACATAGATCAGGTGTGGATGTGTAGCATGGAAATTGCATGCAATTGTGATCTAAAACGTGTCTATTTCCAACTAACCCAGTGACTCCACAGAGTCCAACTTTCTCCCAATGGTGTCCTCAATAGAAAGTTGATATCCTTATGTTCAGAGCACCAAAAATCAGGGCCGTGCCTGAGAATTCAAAGGCCCTGTGCGAAATTTAATTGTGGGCCCTTCGTGCCATAAAGATTATAAAAAAGAACAAAATGTAAGCTAATTTATGATCGGTAGATGAAACCATAAATGAACCCAATAATATTTTGTAAAAAGTAGTCATAGGAATAAAAATCTCTAAAAATTATTTTCATTGGAAATCTAGTCTAAGAATTCACAATCACTGGTAAGCAAAAAGATTTATTTATTCTATCTTAAGAATTTGAATATAAGTTTATAACTATAAATGACATTGAAATTTTAAACTCTGATAGAACGTGCGGATCTTAATGTAATATCATATTAAATATGTAGTTTGTCGTTTATCAAACAGACGAGGGGCGGAACAAGGACTTTAAACAACAAAATGTTTAAGAAAAAGTGTAACCGACTAAAAATAAATATTGGTTTAACAGTTATACTAATAAGCTCATAAAGGAGACAAAACCAACAGAAATTCAAAAATCGAAAAATAATGTCAACACTTAGTTGCCTAAGTAGTTGAAAGTGTTAGGATAAACTCCAAAACCTTAGAGATCACATTTGCAAAAGAGATAAAATTCATAGTTATTGAATTTGGGTCATTAAAGGTGTAAATACAAATTTGTCCGACTTTAGGTTCTATGTGGTTGGGTTTTAGTGTTAATCACATCACGATAATTCCCAAATAGCAGTTTTAGCTTTTAGGCGCCCAATAACACACCCAAAAGGCGCCAAACACAATATCTAGGGGTGTCTATAGGTCCCGGCCAAAAGATTTAATTACCATGCAGGCTGGAGGCAGGGCCGGCCCAAGTAGTTTGGGGGCCTAAAGCGAAGAAAAATTTGGGGGCCCCTCTCACGTGCTTAATAAGAAATTTTAACTTTTTGTTGTGTGACTGAAAAATTAGTATGAAAGTATAACTAAAACGCATAAACCTGAACTATTTACTACATAAGAAGATCCAATTTACATACAAAAATGAGCCTAAATATGTTTGGAAAAAATTCTTCTCGCCTTTTAAGATTCATAAACCTGATTGATGTGTACGCTTTATTTTCGCACTATTTTCAATTGAATAATTGAAATACGATACAAAAATTTGAGCCTAAAATTAAAAACATTAAATTTTAATCAAATACGAATAATTTAATCTAATAGTACAATTCTGTAAATTACTATTGTAGAAAAAAATGTGATCGAAAAAAATGGGTAGTTAAATTTATATTAGAGTGTAATTGTTGTTCTTCCAAATCTAATTTTAAAACTAATAAAATAAATATTCTCTGCCAATAGGACATCAATTAATTCTTTTTAAAGAGAGATAATATTAAATATAATAAAAGAAAATTATGTCGAAGATCTAATTTTTAAAAAAATTTAAGTTAAAAAGACAAGTTATATTTTTTTAATTTAAATTCCAAAATCTATATTTTTTTTGTTAAAAACTCAAATATTTGTATTTTGTCTGGTTAAAATCCAACAAGCTTCGTAGTTGCACTATCTTACTAAGTTACTGCAAGGTCATGCAAAGTTGTTGCAAAGTTGTCGCACGGTGCTGCGAAGTTGTTGCAAAATGTCGAAAGTTGTCACAAAGCGTTGCAAATTACTTAAGTATTTATGGAGATGAACACTAAAAAATTGACTGATTACTTATCACCTTAACAAAAAATTTATAAAGAGATTTTGTTCTAATTTGTCATGAAAAAGAATTTGTAGTTTCTAGAGTGTAAGAAATTGAGTGATTGCTTACCATATAGTGAGAACCGAGACACAAAAATACAGAGAGAGGAAGAAGCAAATATTTAGTGAGTTATTTAGATTTAATGTCTACAACTATCTCAACAAAAAAAATATCTAAAGTTAGACTAGGTGTCAAAACTAGATTAGGATCCTTTGTTTTTGTGGGCCCACTAATTTAATTGGTTGCCACCCAAACAAGTAATAAGTTGCAGTCAAAAGAAAAGCACGGGATGTGTTTGGGCTACTGTTGAAGTGGGCTTGGGCGTTTGACACCTTTAAATTCTTTGTTTTTGGAGGCGCCTTTAAGCAACAAGTATTTTGGGGCCCTGCCGAAAATGAGGCCCAAAGCAGCTGCTTTGGCTGCTTTGGGCCTGGGCCGCCCCTGGCTGGAGGAGTCGAACCCGCGTCAGCCGCAAGGCATTCCCGCCTGCTTACCAACTAAGCTATTGGCTTGCTTTGTAATAAACTAGGTATCTGCTATATATAAACATTAGAGCATTATGAAAAGTAGGCCCCTTGTGTTTTGGGGGCCCAGTGCGGGCGCCCTGCCCGCACTCCCCAAACACGGCCTTGCCAAAAATAATACATAATTTCAGAAACTACGTAAGGTCAATACAAGAAACCAAACATTTCCAATGAGCACAACCAAATGGATCCAAAAATAAGACAACAAACTCCCACTAATCAATGGGATCCTAGAATCCCTATATAAACCACATACTCATGTAAAACTTTAGGGGGTATATCTTTAGTGAGTGGTTCACCATATTGGAGTTTGTGTGAATGTGCTCAATGGATACCAAAAGACTCTGAACGTTATCTTTTACCGCAAGGTACTGAATAGCAATGTATTTGGACTTTGAAAAGCTTTCGTTGTTATTTAAGTACAACATAGCTGCCTAATTGTCACTTTAGATCCTTATTGGTCGTTTTACGTATCCGACCACTTTCTAACTTAAAGACAAAAATTTCAAAGCCAAATTGCATGATTGATGCTTGAAAGCATGCTAAGAACTCTGCTTTCATGGTCGAGAAGGTCATAAGGGATTGTTTTACACTTTCCAATAATTAACCCTTCCAACCACCACAAAAATGTAACCTGATCTGGATTTCTTATGATAAAGATATCCAGCAAATTCGCATCGGAGCAACCCATGATCTCTCTATGATCGGTTCTCCTCAAAAGTGTGCATGTAATCTTTCGCTCTTTTGCAGTTATCTCATAACCTGCTGGATGACCTTTCAACGGTCTAGGTTTGGGTTACTTGGATATCTACCTAACATTCCTTCAACAAGTGTCAAATCCAGACATGTACAAACTTGTGCATGCATGAGACTTCCAACCACAGACGAGTTTGGGATTGTCTCAGTTTCCTTCTCAAGATCGAACTTCACAAGTTGGAGCAAACTAAACTTATCGCCTATATCCACTGACGCATCTCCTAGTGAACATTTCTCCATGCCATAGCGACAGAGAAACTTAGCGACGTAGGCCTTTTGGGAACGACTAAGAGTGTCATAAGAACAATCTTGGTCAATCTGGATACCCAAAATATTAGAAGCATTTCCAAGGTCTTTCATTATAAATTAGCTCGAGAGAAAATCCTTAGTCTAATGCAACAACCTTACATCACTGCTTGCTAGTAGAATCGCACCTACTAACAGTTCTAGGATCATAAATTCGCTTCCACAGATCTTGAGATATATGCACTGATCGATGATATTTTCTTCATAGAACTGAAAGAGATATGACCTCATCAAAATTTCAGTACAATTTATTTGGCTTAGAGAATAATTCGTAAAGTCAGGCGAGAATACCTCTTCGAAGTTTATTCCTCCCTTATGAGTAAAGTCATTGGCGACTAGACGTGTTTTATATCTTTCGATGTTACCTTTTGAATCCTTTTTGGTTTCGTAAATTCATTTACAACCAACTGATTACACCCTATAGGTAACTCGACAAGATCCTAATGTTAATGTCGTCCAAAGACTTCAATTCTCCTTTCATGACCTCAATCCAGTCATCAGATTTTGAGCTCATTTTGACTTCACTAAGAGAAGTTAAATACTTCGAACCTTAAGTCATAATTGTGCTCATTAAGATAGACAACAAGGTCATAGTGGATCTCCTAAGTGGTTCCTTAATTCAAGGTCGTTAATGTCAACCATAATCTCTCTAGCTATTCCTCTTATTTCTTTTAGAGGTTCTTCATTAACTAGTATGAGAAAAGGTTGTTCACCAAATGTGGGATTAACCAACATGGTTGTATCGGATTAAATACTTTAATTCACAGGCTGAGCAATAATTGTAACCAAAAAATTTGGTTATTGTCAGTCGTGACTCTAGGACGAATATTTGTATATCCGTCTTCAAACACAATCTCTTTATTTTGATTACTCCCACTGTAATTAACATCCTCGACGAACTTGAGTTCTTTGATTGAAAAGAAAGACTGTTTGAGCTATCAAACTGCCTCCAGTAAAGGTATTCTTAATGCGATAAGTCATTATTGAAGTAGACAAGATAATGTTTGTCATTCCACGATACGTAAGGGAATGAACCCCAAATATCTTTGACTGACTCCACATTCGCCTTTATAGTGTTTGATTATATACCTTTAATCAATTTAAGTACCAGAATCCACAATATTAGAATTTAGAGAAGTATCGAATGATATATTTCTACTGAACAATTAAAACCAAATTTGTCCAAAAGGAAATAGAAATTAGTTCTGTCTAAATGACGAGACATGAAAAGTTTCTACTAAATTCAAATAGCATTCAGTACATAATTGAACTACAAATTAAACAAACACTGATTGCTTCCACTGCAAGGTTGTTCTACAGCCCACAAAGATGTATCTTTCACCATCAATCGACTTTCAATAGTGGAGGCAAACCTTTCTTAACACGCCAAGCGGCGTATTCATAACACATTTTCTTCACAATACCAGTCCTTTTGCAGAAGAAACAGGAATGTCTTGAATCCAAATTTCTTTTGCCTTTGACTTGTGAAGTCATTGTGTTTGCTATACCTTTATCCTTCTTTCGCGTATTTAGCCTTTTTACTCCTGAAGTTGATGTTAGGTGAGCACTTTCTGTCTTTTCCTGGTTAATCTCATCTTCTTCCTGAACATAGTGTGCAATGAGCTCGTTCAGGCTCCACTTCTCCTTTTAAGAATTATAGGAGATCTTAAGTGTGTTATATTGAGCAGGAAGAAATATGAGGACCAAATGAACAAGTATGTCTTCAGACAATACAAGTCTTAGTTCCCTGAGTTTGGTCACCAGGTTAGACATATCCATAATGTACTCCCGTATGTTCCCCTTACCGTTATACCTCATGGTGACAAGCTTAGATAATGCAGTGTTTGTCTCCACTTCCCCACTCGCTGAAAAGCGATCAGAGAGTTGCTTGAGGAACTCCTTAGCACTCGCCTTAGTCAGTCCACTACTTATCGAGTCTGGAATTGAGTTTTGCATGATCATTAGGCTCATCCAATCAGATCTCTCCCATATTTCCATAGCAACCTTCTGTTCAGTAGTACTTGAGCTGGACAGAGGCATTGGGCGATCCATCCTAAGAGCAATTTCAAGATCCATGCAACGAAGCACAATCATCACGTGCTTCTTCCATTTCTTAAAGTTAGTGTCGTTAAGCACCGGAATATTGTTTATGTTGGCAGATACAGATGATACTAATAACAAAAGACAATAAAACACAAGAGTTCAATATAATCATGCATAAGAAAAATAGCAATTGAACGAATATTGCAATTTGTGGGCCCATTTCAAGATATCAAGTGTAACATTACTACCTAGTCTTTGGACAGAGATAATAACTTACTAGTGATACTCTCTGATATTGATACAAGATCTGTCAAGTGATGTGCCTTTTTTGGACCGACACAATACTCGCATGACACCTAAATATATCACATATCTTAGTCACAAGGCAATTTGAGGCTTCCCTTAGACTTGTCAAAGTAACCTTCCTTTGGGCCGATCAATTCACATGGACTAAGACATGTTTATCTACACCAACTATGGTATTTTACCCGACAGAGGTCACTTTATCGACATGTCAGTTCAATCCCATAACTAATGCAATAACCATCTAAGTTATTGACAAAATTATAATCATAATATTTTGTCCAAGATTAATCAATAGCCTAACCTTATGTTTAATGATTATTGACATATAATCACTTAATCATGTTTCTAATTACAGACGAAACAATTATCAACATAGATATTATATCCACTAAAGATTGATAATCCAAATGACACATATGCATGAAATCATCGTCAAATTACCATAATTAACGATAAACCAAAAATCATATGTGCATTATGTAATATTGGAAACATGTGGTGGTGCCTTCAAACACCCAATCAAGGCACTCAACAATAACTCACAATTCATGCATTACAAATAAAATAAGTGCATTGATGTGAGATAGACAAAGTACTTCAAACATCCAAATTTAATGTTATGAGCACCCACACTAACTGCTAAAGGTGCCCTAAATAGGCGCCCGCCAAAGCTATAGGCACCCTACGCATGCTATAGGCCCCTCGCCAAATGCTATAGGCACCCAACAAAATATTATAGGCACGCAGCCAAATACTATAGACACACCGTCTACTGGTTCCTCTAGGCACCCTTGGTAATTGCTATGGGCGCCGACACTAGAAACTATTTTATTTATTGTCCGTTATTAATGTCAGGGTCAACAATAAAATATTGTTTGATAACGTGTTCCTCGAGTATCTAAAAAAATTGTAATGGTATCTAAATATTCTCTAAACTATTTTGATTTAGTAAAAAATCGTGTCAGGATGAATTAATTGATACCCAACTATCACTCTAAACAATCGAATAAGAGAGATTATGGAAGGGAGAAATTAAAACCTAATCAATATTTCTCTGGTCTAAAATCAATATTTCTCTGACCCAAAATAGTTGAACCCAAAATAGTTGACAGAATCTTAAAAAAACAAAATTATACTAACCAATATTTTCTCTGTAAAGAACCTAATCAGAGAAATAATATTAACTAATTAATATTCAACAATGATGGGAGAGGAAATAAGGAAATATTAACTACTTATATTTTATCTCTCTGAACAGAAACCTAAGAAGATAATCCAACAGAAACCTAGTAAGATTTTGCAAACAGTTACAAAAATGAAAGGTAGTTACTGACAATCTTTTCAAAATCAGATCTCCCAAATAACAACTACCCAAAATTATGGGAGATTTAAACCAACCAAAATCTCTTGATATTTATGTTAAATAAAAATTCAACACAAAACTGATGAATGAAATTACTTTAAACATCTCATGAATCCAAACAAACAGAGGCTCTGATACCACTTGATGGAAATTCATTACTCATGCATATAACTTAACAAAAACACAAATAATGAAGGTAAGCCAAGATCTCTATTTGATGAATTAAAGAGATGTAAAAGGTTGTAGGTACTTACCCGAATCCATAGCTTGAACATACTTGAAGATACAGTAGATTTTAGTGTTACCCCTAAGATTTGGACAAAATCTTCTAAACCTCGAAAATGGACGTTGTTTCTGATTTCTCAAAAATGGGAGTTGGGAAAATCACGTCTCCATTTCTGGTTTAGGGATTTCCCCTGAATAATGTGGGAACTGCCTAAGTGGTTACTAGCAGTTCCCCAATTAATTATTAAAGAGCCCATTATTCTTTGATAATTACTTTTGAGGGCTCTACACATGACATATGGTTAATATGTTCCCCACACTTCAAACTGATATTTTATGGTTCATAATGTATAAATCGATTAGATCACCTTTTGGGCCCCTTCAGTGAAATAACATGTATTATGTAATTAATACATATATTAGTCCACATAAGTTATTAGTATTAGAAAGAATTTTTGAGTGTATGGCCCAAAAAATAGGCCCTAATAGGACTTTTAGTCCTCTCTAATCCCATAAAGGGTATAAAAACCAAAATAATATTACAAATAGATATCTGG
>BEHA01000612.1:2023146-2037599 GCA_002897215.1 Eschscholzia californica subsp. californica
CTCTCTCCAATCACGTTTTTATATTAAGAAACCGTGATCTTCTCATAATCAGTAAGTTTTTTAACCGAAACCTTATTGTCTCTACACTCTCTCTCTCTCTCTTCATCTGATTCGAAAGTATATCCTCCATTAAATCAGACACCTTGATTCATATTCTTTTGATTTGCTGAAATCAAATCACCATTGTTAATCAGGTAAAACATTAATCAAGTTATTAGTTTTTGTGATTTTGTTTTATTTTATGATAATTGATTATCTCTCTACACCTTAATCTACTTAAAATCTTCCATTAAAGCAAAGAAATTTGTGTTTAATATTCATTAGAGATATTCAAAAACAGTTTCTTAATATTGTTAAACAGGTTAACAATCATCTTCTTAAATGATTCTGTTTCAAATGAATATGAAATTCTTGTCTTTCTCTCTCTAAAAATTTATTGAATGATATATATTTTGATGAGACAATCCTTCATGACTGATTCTTACAAATTCAGTATCGAATTTCTCTCTGTATCATCTAATCAAATCTTCATCATTATTCAGGATTTTCTCTCTCTAAGATTCATAACCGATTTTATTATGTTAATGTTAAATCCGTCTTTACTGAAGATAATGCGATTAAGAAGTGTTTGTATCTATGTATTTTGTTACTTTTTAGTAGTTTTAGGTTACAGATTTTTAGATCATTTCTTCAAATCTTCATCAAGGTTTCCGTACAATTTTTGATGCAGAGAAGATCTCGTAAGATTTGTTATAACTGAATGCAAACGATATATAATTTAACATAAATTACGGATCGTTTACAATAAATTACATATCATTTTTTATCCAGAGTAGATCTAGTACGATTTGGTTGTAACAGAATGTAAACGATATATAATTTACACGACATTACATGATGTTTACTGAACATAACACATACATAACGCAGACGTCTTTTGTACGATGTTTTTATAACAGAATGTAAAATATATGTATTTTGTTACAAATTATACATACTTTATAAATAATATAAAAACATCTTATAAATCTGCATAAATTAAATATAATTTATTCAACATTACGCGTACTTTTTTCACAAAACAGTTGTCGTTTATAGTACAATAAATGTTCCAAAAATTATATGTAATTTATTGCACATTATACATATTTTTTCACATAACAGTGACCTTGTGATTCGAACTAACGTTATGTTTGTCTCCTAACACATTATGAAGTTTAACAAACAGTATGCATAATTTATTCCATTATACATATCGTTTCTAGTAAATTGTTTGTTTTGTCAACAAATGTATATGTTTTCTTTTTGCAGTTTTGTTGTTACTTATGGAATTTGCTACTGAAGTTGGTCATTTGTTTCCTGGTGGTGCAAAATCATTTGGATATGCTCTTCGACAATATAGTGTAAATGTTGTTTGTCCTGCTCAAGACTACATATGCTCTTCGACAATATAGTGTAAACGATTTTTTGGTAACAGAATGTAAACGATGTGTAATGTAAAAGAAATTATGTGTTATGAAATAGAAATTATGTGTAATTTACTGAACAAGACCCAAATACATTTGATAAATTACGTTGTATACTTAACTAATGATGGTTTATTCGTCATAAATAATACATAATTTACGTATTTGTTTCATAATTTGTATTCTATTTGTATTTATGTATGAGTAAAAACGAAAATAAATGCTGCTTTAATGTTCCCAGAAAAATATACTATTTCCAAAACTGAAAGTTAAGTGAGAGAAAGTGATATATATGTTTTGTATATTAACCCCCAAATCACGCTAAATTGATCCTAGATTGATTCAGATAATAGGAAAGAGAAAATTTGATTTCCAAATCTGTTTAGAGGAGAGAGAAATTATGATTTGTTTCTATCTTTTTTTTCTAATAAATCTCCATATTTTTGGCTAATAAATCTCCATATTAAATCTGTAAAGAAGAGAGAGAAAATTGATTTGGGAAAGTTTAGATTTTGTTTCTAAACAGATTATAGAAGAGAGAGAAATTTTCGTGAGAATCTAACCGTTTTTTCCTAAATTTATCCTAAAATCAAGGTACATTAAACCGTTTGAAATTTTTGTGCGGCCCCACACATTAAAATCCCGTGAAAAACGACTGGGACATGGAAGGAATTATGTAATATATATTAAGGGTTTTTAGTCCCAAGAGCAAAAGGACTAAAAATCCATTTTTGGGGAAGATTGGACCCTAAACCCTTTTTGAACATTATTTTGGGCCATATACCCACGGACCCTATTAGAAAATACTAACAAATAATGCTAAGTAAATAAAACTAGTTCGATGATTACCTTAATCGCTAGTTTTTCTCTCGAACTTGTCCAATCGCTTTTGAGAAGACCAAGAGCTTCAAACGTAGCTCCTCTATTTGGGACACGAGCAATCAACTTGATCTCCCACCTTGTTGTTAGCTAGAACTCCAATGGTGGTTGGATGAAGAACTCCTTCTCCTTTGACTAGATAGATGGTTGGGAATTAGCTCACTTTCTCCTCTCTACTTGATGTGATAGAGTAAGAAAGCTATATGAGAAATTCCACACCTTATTCTCTGTCCTAAGAGTCTTTATATAGAACCCTAATAAGAATCCACCTCCAATTAGGTTTCCTAAAAGACCCTTTAGAATAAGATTTAAGGAAATTGCCGAAAATAGCAACTAGTTGATAGTTTCTCAATTCCTTGAGGAGGTGACTTCCAAACCCATCCAAAATTGGCATAATTTATGTTCCTAACATGAGGAACCTACCCTCTAAAAATCAGCCCAATCCGAGCCCAAAAAGTGCTCCAATCGGTTTAGGCTCAAAATCCTGTTTTTTGGCCTTTTGTACTATCTTTGCCTAATTTCTCTTTAGGCCTATGTGATATGTTTATGGGACACTCCTATGATAATATCTCACTCCCACTAGTCATATCCTTTGATCAAATTGACACTCTTATGTGTAACCCGTTGTAGGATCTGATCGAAGTTAGCCGCGAATTACTTCGTAATTCGACGATCGTAGTTGGTTTCTAGCTTAAACTCTACGACCCCTAAATTAGCCGGACTTGATGACCTTCTTCATCAATTGTCCTAGCCGACAAATTTCTCTCATTGCAATCTTGGTCGAAGGACATCTCCTTCACCTCCCAGTTAGGGGTGTAGGTAGCGGAGTATTGAGGGTTTAGCCGTTCTGTTGCCTTAAGCCGGGTTGACTCGTTGGACTTCATGTCCATTCTTGACTCTTTGACGTTAGTCAACATCTGGACAATATATGCATCATCAACTAGTACTTCAAATTTCTGAAACTGTTATTCAAATGGGTTGCGAGATAAATTATCTAAAGCAAAAAAACTAAATCTTTTAGAGGCAAGAAGGATTGAGATTTGATTGTTTAGTAGAGGTTTCAATATGTTACTAGATCATTTGTTGTAAGATAGACTGTCTTTTTGAATATATATAATTTGTAAAGAAATGTTACTTTTAGTATGTTTAATTACAACAAACACTGAATGTTTTATTTAAATATAGTAGGTATAACCCGTGAACGCTTCTTACAATATTTTACGCGTTCGGACCTTTAAAATATTTGATATGCGCTTAAACGTCTTAAACAAAAAACAAAATGAGCATTAATTTAATTATATACTATTAAAGTTAAATACACAAACTTGTTTGGGGTTATTTTTTCTTTTACAATGTTAATTTGTTAGAAACATTCAACCATTCATAAGTGAAGGAAGAAGTTGGCGGACTATATTCCTGTATTATCTACCTCTTGTTTTTTACAGTGACATTTTATTAAAAGGTGAAGTATGGAGAGCATTTTTAAGAGTAATGTAGAAGATTTTAAATAAGGGACGGGCTACTTCTAAGAAAACCCAATGTTGATCTCACTCAACAATCCAGATTAAAAAAGACGATTTGTTGGTTTTAGAGAAGGGACTAAACCAAAATAAATAAAAGTTTTTCAAGGAGAAACTAAAATTAAAATTTGGCCCCTGAACAATACCTTTATTAAAAAAGGGTGTTTGTCTCATTCAACCTTTTTTTTCTGTTTTATTATATAGATTTTGGACTTTTTACCCACGGACCTTCCCTATAGATAAATTCACGTGAATCCAAGTAATTCTTCATCTTGTCAAAATCATGCACCAAGTTCTTCTTTTGCTTCTCTTATCAATTTTACCCATCAATACTCAGATTCTTCTTCGATGCTAATGTCAATAGATACTTCGAATCTTTATCATCCCATAAAAACTGTCTAACTCTTTATTTGAAAAATTGTCCGTCAAATGAATCTGAGCGGCTTACATTATTCAAAGGAAGTGCGTCTCTCTATATGCTCCCCTCAAGAGAGGGGCACCTTCACAAGTTGTGTCGACATAAATACATCAATATCAAAATCTAGTAGCTCATGAAATTTTGAGAAACTCAGACCATTACAAATGAAGGTAATCCAAACATGTGTTATCTCTTTATGACGTGAGATCAAACCACTTATATTCCTTTCTATTCTTGGATACGTATTGACACTAATAAGTGGGTGATGTCAAGCAAGTACTAACGGGTTGGGCGCGAACGGAATATCGGATAATATTTCAAAACCCAACTCGACCCATTTATTTTATCAGACCGGTCGGTTGGTGCTACTTTCAGGTTTCGGGAGTCTATGACCTCTAACTGGCTCAGCTGTCAATGACCTCTAACGAATTTAATTGGGTATTCATCACAGATTTCAGATTCCCACATTTTTTTTCCCCAACCTCACTTCCAAGGCCTTCAATTATTAGCAACAAAAAAATGTTTTTGAGTATATATGATGGCCTTGGATCATGCATTATCTCCAGCCTTGTTAGCTATGATAAAACACATTTTGAAGAAAAAAAAAATGCTTCCTGATATTATGAGATTCCTTGCCCTACCTCCCAGCAATATGAGGAGATTCTTTATATACTTGAATGAAATCCAAGGTGTAAAGAAGAGACAGGACTTAATGTTCCTCTTCAATCCAACATAGTAAGCTGGTTTCTATGTTAATCTAAAGTCTACCTACTCACTTTTTATTCACCTTATTAGTGATCAAGTACAATTAGTACATCTATTATCGCCCTAGCTTCATTCAACTCAAAACCCTAAATACATATATGATTAAGAACAAGTATTGAACAAAATAGTGCTGTTTTTGTCTGGTCTAAGACAAGAAAATCTTGAATGTCTCTGTCCTTTTTGATAGGGGATAACTACTTTTGACAGCTTCATTCTTGGTTAGGTTTGTTTGTCTCTTGTTGTTTGTTTGGTTCAAATCCCAGAATCTGTGATTTTGATTAGAGTGATAAACCTAACTCTTATTAACCTCAATAAGTACCCATCCTTTAGGGTGACAAGACAAAATCAATACTTTCATGACTAGCTATTTTATGAGCTCTTCCTAATTAACCTAATTTCAGACCATTCATGATAGAATAGAAATAATATGTAAGGACATTAAGTTTAAAATTCTTTATTCAAATTCTCCCTGAAATTTTACTCATATACGAGAAATTAACATACAAATTTTAAGACTTTAACAAGGCTAATTGTTTTCTAATAATAATAAATAAGATCCAATTAACTCTTGCTAGTAACAAAAGAGCACCCGAGGCGATGAAAGACACTCCCATCATATCATATTATCATGCATGGTCGGAGGATCTAGAGTTCGCAGGCCAACTCAAAATCAACCTAGCTAGCTACCCTATACCAACCCGAGAAGGGAACAAGCCTAATATTTGGTTCTTGAGTGTTCTACTTTGGAAGAGTAACTTCAACGATTAATTCTTGAATACAATTTTACCTTCTTCCAAAAAAAATATTGAACGAACTTCTCGGGTATTAATTTTTGTTTTGTGGAACTGCGGTAACATTTAGCTACCCGTTTATGTTTGTTTAGAGTCAATAAATATAAGACTTTTTTCTATCAACGTCAACCAAGATTAAAAAGAGAAAACATTTTTCTATTTACCGTGTAAAAGTAACTTGCACAATATTTTTTTTTCATCTCTCAAATAAAAATGACAAAATTCTCACTTCTACATAATTACACACTAAGTAAAAACTTCAAAACAAAATTAAACTAAAAACAAAGAAAAGAAAAAGTAAAAAACAAATATTGCATGTGTATATATATATATATATTCCTTTCTTTCTTTCTTTCTTTCTTTCTTTTTATCTCTTTGAAATTGATCTTTCTTCCACTGAAAGACTTGCAGATTTCTTAATAAACTCTAAACAATCCGCTATTGCTTCCGAATAAAATGAATTTGATCGACAATATGATTTTTTTATCATACTACAATCTCTCCGGCTAGTCTCTGTTTGTCGTCTTCGACTCTCACTCGACTGAGCTTTCCCACTTTGAGTACTACTTTTGCTGCTAGTAGTAGTACTCCTACTACCACTAAACGTGATACCTTTCTTTACAGACTCAATAGCTTGTCCACATGAAGATTTAATTAAGTTCCATCTACTCAAAAACTTGATTAAGAATATGAACTTAACCCTTAATTTGTTAACTGTAAACCTTCTTTGATTTAATCGAAAACCTTTCGTTCGGTTTGACCGCCGGTAAACAACGTTCTCCCTGGACTGATACATTTACTTAATTGTGTGTGTTGATGGGTAATGTGGTTTACTTGTGATGAGAAAGGGAAGAAGAAGACTGTATTTATAAGTGTATTAGTTAATATGATTAATGTTGAGGTAGTGTTTAATTTAAATTAATAGAAGTTGGGTGGAAAATGAGTTTACCTTTAAACAGTTTCATTAATTTATATATAGTGAAAAGAGTAAAGTCTAAAGTAGGGATTTATTATTTATAAATGAATAATGAAGTATGTAATAATATAATATTTAATTAGACCAATTGTATAATGTGTTCTAAACAAAACAAATGCTTGTCGAATAGATTACACTAGAACCCTCTTCTGGAAAGTCAAAAAAAATCCCACATTAGTTGTGGAAGGAACATGGAGTGAGTTTATGAGTGTGAGAAAAAATTTTATCTTTTTAACTAGTCTTTGGGATGAGAGAAGCCCAAAATCTCCCAACACTGATATTAGAGTTCTAATTATGACAATTAATTTGACATTGATTAATGAAAACCAATTATACGTAAAAGTTGTCAAAATTTTAAGTTTGGTGTAAGTAGTTTTAAAATAATTTAGAAATGGGAAACTAAAGCCAATTATACCATTAGTCTACAAGATTAAGTTGACTAATAGTATTTTGTTCTTTCTACGGTTCTACCCATGTAGGTAATTTACCTTTTTTCGTATAGAAAAAGGTAAGATAGATATTAGGGTATCTCCCTTATGTCCCATAAAAGTAAGGTCAGGTCCCATAAAGTATGGCTTTACAACATATCAAATCATGAACATATCTCTAAGTTAGGTTGTCCATCAAAACCCTAGCTATCATTCTCTTCATCTTGTATATTGTATTTGATGATATTGTCTAGAAGTAGGTGAAGTTAAAGGAACTACTAGTACTTGTCACACACATGAGTTGTTTACACGTGTGGCTTACGATCGCTAATTAAATTTATGTTTCGATTTTATACTCCCCTATCTGATTATTATTAACACAACATTGTTAAATATAAAAATGAAACGATAGTTTAATAGAGAAATGAAGCATTTTTTTATGTTCCCACGAGGGCACGAAAAGGATTCTTAATAGTCCAATAAAGAATAATTGATCAGGTGAAGTTAGGTACGTCTAATTGGAATTGGAATAACTAGTATATTTGAGTTTGGAATTTAGACAAAAAATATATGAAGTACTTGAGAAAGATTAGGTATTTGGATCTACTATATTTAATTTTTCAGATGCAATCCCGTATAAACAAACATATATTTGTTTAATCTATATTTTTCTATGGTTATTTCGGTTGCTCGTGACCTTCATGTGTCGATAATTTTCACTCGCTTTTACTTTTCCGTTGGCGTCGTTCAAGTGATCTAATTTTGTTAGTTTGAATGGGGGTGCCCCCATACCGGCCATATTGCTGAAAGTTAGTTTGTGGAATTGTTGTTGGGACTGTTTATCTAACTACCAATACCAGAATCGCAGAACCCAATCTTGGTCCACTTGGGAAATTTTTTAGGCACTCTAGCTTTGGTTCGGAATTGATTATGATCTGAGGACATTCAATTTGATTCTGAGGGATAAAGATGAATAGATTGTGGTTTTAAAAGTTCTCTCGGCCAAATCAAAGATTTATACGAACTACATCTGCAATGGAATCTGAGGCTAAGGCAGCATTACTAGCCGTTGGCACAAAGCTTTCGACACCAAATAGTGGATATAGAAGGAGATGCTTCTACAAATATTAAGGCTTGTTCGGATAAGAGGGAGATTCCTCCTTGGAGAATCAGACCCATTATTGAAGAAATCCACCATTTTAATGACTTGATTCACTCAATTTCCTTTAAACATTATCTTCGTTCAAACAATATTGTAGCACACACTTTAGCGAAGTTTTCTTTTAGAAATGAGTCGAATAATGCTTGGCAAGGGCCACAACCCCCAAGTTGTATCTCAGTTGAATTGGGTATCGATAAACCCAATATTGTTCATGAAGATATTCTTCAATAAAATATAGACTATAAGTCTACTTTCATCAAAAAAAAAAAAAAGAGAGCTCAAACACAACAAAAACACTAACAGTGTGTTTGGTTGCAGGCTTCTTACAAAAAAATTGGATTTGGTAGAATTCAATTTCTTGGTCTGTTTGCCTACTGAAAATTTTAGGACTCTTGAATTCTAAGAAGTCCTAAGTCCAAAATCTCTATTTGACCAAAATCTCACCCTACTCCCTAAGATATGTTTTAATTTCGGATTATTGAACCAAAATTTAAAATACCAAGAAAATATTTCTTTAAACAGATTTTTTTGGTGTACACTCGTAAGATTGATCTGTAAAAAATTCACTTGTATCCCGAAGTTTAGGTCATGCATTAGCAAGAACTAATAGTGGCCAACATATTGTGATGGATCATGCTAACACGCCGCAGGGGTGTGATGTGGCTGAGATTCGGAGGTCCTAGACACATCGGTCATGAAGATTAGACATGGCACATTGGTCACGAACATTAGACACTAACTGCTTAGCGTTTGGTCCACGACAAAGCATAGACCATGCCATCTAGGGTTTGAGAAGTAAAATAGTGAGGTGATGGAGGATGTTGTTTACTTGTAGTAACCAGGAAATAAGAAGAAGAAAAAATAGAATGACAATTAATTAGGTTTTCTACTTTTAGTCTATTGTATTTGTTTATGATCCTTAGATTAATTATTGTTTTTTATTTAAGTCCTTATAGAGTTATAGTTGTCTCCCCTTATTAAATAAAAGTTAAGCGAAACATAGTTGACTTGCCCTAAGCCTGAAATTTTTGGTCCACATAAGATATTTGTTTGTCGATTTACTGGCCACCGTCCTAAATAAATGGGGTTATTGTTCGATTTTGGTTGAAACAAACAGTAATTTGTTTAATTATGTTGCTAAAATATGTTGATGTGAGGTGAAAACAAATATATAGTAGTTTGTGTTTATAGTAATGTAAACTCGCAAACAATAGTTTGGTGAAAACAAACAGTAGTTTGCTTCATCCTATGAAACATGTGAATGTGTAAGATAAATTGACTGTGACAGGTGTAGGTTTGCTAAAACAAACAATTGCGTGTATTTTCTATCTTTACTCTATTTTGGTGTTACATCAAGAAACTACTATTTTTTTTTTGTTGAAGACAAGAAACTACTATTTGTTTTGAACAAATTGTTTTTTGTTCATTGTTTTTTTTTCATTTTATCTTTTTCATTCTTTTTCAGGTAACGTGTTGTCTCATTAATCTCACATTTGTATCGAACAAACAAAAATTTGTATCGGACAAATGAATCAAATAAATAATTGTTGTTTTTGAACAAACTAATGATTGTCGTTTTTGAACAAACTAATGATTGTTCATTGTATTTTTTTTCTTTAATCTTTTAATTCTTTCCACGTGACCTTTTATCCAATTGGCTCAACCATTTGTATCGAAAAAACAATAGTTTGTTTCGAGCAAACAATTGTTGGTTACCTTAAACAAACTGTTGTTTTGTCTTGAACAAACTGGTGCTTCTCTTATTAGAATCAGAAATCGAAGATATTTATTAGATCAAGCCGTTCAGATCATATAATACAGTGTGATAACAATCTTCTTAAGAATTTGAAGATCCCACTGCATATCGTTTTTCTCTAAATCAACCTTCATCGAATTTTTATGAATATGTCCGTGAAAAGAAATGGAAAAAAGTGGTTTTCAAACTCGTTTAATAATTTATATGTTTTTTCTTTTTGTTGAAAGTACTTTGGTGCTTCTTAGTTGATCGAAGAAGACCAGAATAATTAAGAGAGAAAGAGTCGAAAAAGGAAAATAATAAGGAAAGACAATTTTGTCATTATTAAAGAGTTATTTCTTTTTTCACTCCTTACTTTGTGACCAACTTCCTGTTTGACTCTCTGTTTTTCGTAAATTCAAATTTAATCATCTTTCGTTAATATCGTCTTTTAACTTTACTAGTTAATTTTTTTGTTTCCATAATTGCCCTTCTTATAAAAATGGTTTTGTAAATTCAAAATTAGTCCCCTTTTAAATTTGGGTTAATTCTCAAATTTTAATTTGTTTAGGACAAATTAGGGGGCAAAATGAAATTCATTAAAAAAAAAATAAAACACCTCATTTCTCTTCCACATCATCTTTCGCCACCTCATCATATTCATCGGCGAAGGGTCGCCGAGAGGTCAAATTTATTTCCACCTTCAAACTTTTTTTTAATCTCTCTCCTTTTTCTTCATTTTTTTTCTCTAATCTCTCTCTGTAATCTCTCTCTGATCTCTCAACCCTCTCTCTAGCTCCTGCGAAGGGGAGGAGCCCCTTCACTGAAGAAACCAAATTCAAATCTAGTTTCAAACCAGACCGAGATCTGGTTTCAACCAACCAGAATGAGGTTTGGTTTCTCTGGCGAAGGGGAGTCCTTCACCGGAGCTATAGAGAGAGGGATGGTAGAGAAACATGAATAAAAAACAGAAGAGAGACTTAAAGAAAAATTTAAGTCTGAAGATCGTTGGAAATTTGACCGCCGACGACCTTCGTCGGAGAAGATGACGAGGTGGCGAGAGATGATGTGGAGGAGAGAGGTGATGAAATGGAGGAGATATGAGGTGTTTTTTATTTTTTTGTAAAAATTGTTTTAAAATAGTTAAAATTTTTTTCGTAAGTAATCCAAATTCAAAGGTCAATTTTGAATTTTACAAAATTATTTTTTTAAGAAGGGCAATTAAGGAAACAAAAAAATTAACCATTAAAGTTAACCGACGACGTTACTTAAAAGGGGCAAAATTTGAATTTACAAAAAATAGGGGGCCAAAAAGAAGCTGGTCACAAAGTAGGGGGGCCAAAAAGGAAATCTCTTATTAAAAAAATGTCTAACGTCACCCGCGACAGCGGAAAGTGCCATTTATTGGCCTAAGTTGCCATTAGACCATATTACTAGCATTTCTTTTCCCCCGTCTTCCTGTGTTGGATCCAGCGGTATACTACTCTGCCGGTGGTATGTTTCTTCTCTCGTTCTTTTAGGCGATAGATCTTCTTCTTTCACTTAACTTTCTAGGGTTCCCCAAATCTTCCAAAACCCACTATCATACTATGCTATCACAATCAGAATCATCCACTACAACTACATCAACAAATTCTCCATCACAACCTGAAGATAATAATAACAATAATCACTCAACTTCTAATGGATCCACACCACCTCCTCAGATCCCTCTTTCATGGCCACCCACCGGAAAATTAACCCTAGATTGGATCAATGACCTAATTTTAGCTTTTGAATGGTCTTCCAGAAATCTTCCCCCTTCTGAATTACCATCAGTTTTACCTGTTTCTGCCTTTGATAAATTAGTTCTCTCAGCTTCAAAGATTTTGCATAAAGAACCTAATTGTTTGAGAATTGATGACTGTGGTGAAGATTCTAGTGTTGTTGTAGTTGGAGATGTTCATGGACAATTGCATGATGTGATCTTTCTTCTTAAAGATGCCGGCTTACCTTCTGATAATCGATTCTTTGTATTTAATGGTGATTATGTTGATAGAGGAGCTTGGGGTCTGGAGACCTTTCTTCTTTTGTTAGCTTGGAAGGTAATTTTATATACTCTCTCTCTCTCTCTCTCTCTAGAACTCAACTTTAATGTACAAATGAAGAAGAATTGATCTGATTACTAGCATGGGTCATTGTTGTTTTCCTCTAAAGCATGGAACTTTATATCTATTTTGGTCTACTTTGAATTATTTAAGAAGAGGTGTTTTTTTTTCGAACTAGGTTCAATATATCTATATTGCATATGAGAAGCATTTGAATCTGGTGGCCATCTTGTTTGTGATGAAGATGAAGTTTTTTTTGGCCCTATGATAGACACATAAAATATGTATTATCTTATGAAATTGACTTGGTGATTTTTAATTTGTTTATTTCTATAAGAAACTGATTACTGCATGTAGTCAAGTTCAAATTGTTGAATTCCTCTTTTAATGTAGATAATATGTATTCTTATAAGATCCCTATATGATTTTTTCTCAAATAACAGGTCTTTTTGCCTAATCGAGTATTTCTACTACGTGGGAATCATGAATCTAAATATTGTACATCTGTATACGGATTCGAACAAGAGGTGATGTCTAAGTATGGAGATCAAGGGAAACATGTTTACAGAAAATGTTTAGGATGTTTTGAAGGTCTTCCTTTGGCATCTATTATAGCTGGGTGTGTTTACACTTGTCATGGAGGTCTTTTCCGAAGCATTACTGTTACCCCCACAAAAAGACCCAAGGGGAAGAAGGGTCGGAAGATTATGTTAAACCCCGAAGTAACTTCTTTATCTCTTGGTTCTCTCGAAGAATTATTGAAAGCAAGGCGATCTGTTCTAGACCCACCATGGGAAGGTCTAAATTTGATACCAGGTGACGTGCTCTGGTCTGATCCATCAATGACCCCTGGTCTTTCTCCAAATAGTGAAAGAGGTATCGGACTATTATGGGGTCCTGATTGCACTGAGGAGTTCCTCAAAAAGAACAATTTGAAGGTACGATTTGAAACTTACTTCAATTGTTAAGGTTATTATTTTGCTCTTAAACATACTAGTAGTGCGTATTAATTATTTCTCATGTAATTAACATAGTTTTGTACGTCAAAGCCCAAGATTTCCCTGAGTTGGAAATTTCATCTACTTCCCTGTCCTGATTTAGGTAAAAGAACCATGTTAAAATCAGTTTCATTGAAGTTAATCCTACTCCATGATGTAGCTCTATGGCTCTTTTTCTTCAGCGGGGGAACAAAGTTAGGTTTATGATCGAAGTTGATTTTGGAGTGGCTGTTACTTGCCACCAATGTTTAAAAAGGTGCATAAGATGCGCATCGAGGCGTACGCTCGAGGCAAAATGTAGGTGGACCGCATCAAAACTTACGCCTCAGTGTTGTAGTAACTTTCTTTGTTGTTCTTTAACTTCTAGAAGTAGTCAAAAGGGTAGAAGTGACCGAAAGCATTCACAAACAAATTCAATAAACTATACTATTAATAGAATAAAATACTATAACTATATTAAAATATATAAGATTGAAGCTACGCCTCTTTACCGCCTCGAGGCACCGCCTCGCATTGTCAAAGAAAACCGCATCGAGCCGTAAAAACGCTTTTTTAAACATTGCTTGCCACTTAGTTGTTCAATATCCACAAGTAACTAATCCTGAATTGATCAGCACAATTGCATGTTGGTTCTTTCCGACTTCTTTGCTATAATGATCATCCCAGTCCTTTCTTCTCCTATAATTTACTCCAATCAGGTTGGACTACACCTCCGTTGAATCTAAGTCACTTTCTTTATCAACTTTAGCCATACATTCAAACTATCACTTAAATATTACAAAACATTCTTTGGCAGTAAATACATCCAAATATGTTTGTGAAACTAACATCTTTCGCTGGAATAGTGAACGGTCAGTTTTCATTAGCTTAACTTGCTTGTGGGGGTTGTAGGTATTTTTTTTATTTTAGGTGAAAAGGATTCTGTTTATAAAAGTCGTGAGTGCTTTATACCTGGTGGTCGATCCAAATATCACATAAGTATTACAAAAACATTCTTTGACTGTAAATATGTGCAAGTATATTTTGTGAAGCTAAATATGTGCAAGTATCGCTGGAACAGTCACTTTTCACTATCTTATCTTGCTTCAGGGGTATCTTGGGTACTTTTATATTTTTAAGTGAAAAGGATTCTGTTAATAGGAGTCAAGAGTTCTTTATACCTGGTGGTCGATTGAAATTCGTTAAAGAACCTCAACGGAAAACAGAAAACAATCATGAAAGAAACCTA
>BEHA01000612.1:2038358-2053287 GCA_002897215.1 Eschscholzia californica subsp. californica
ATATTCATCCCAAGTTTCTATTGGCAGGCAACAAAAGAAAGATACAACAACAAGGGGGCGTACATTGTGTTGGAAGCTCCAAATTTCGATACTCCGGTTTTCCATAGTTTTGAAGCTGTAACACCAAGGCCGAAGGTATTGCTATAACAAGGAAGTTTGAGTTGGTCGACCTACATAAACATGTGATATATATGGGTCAATTATATCTGAATGTGATTGGTTAGGAATCAAATGGTTTATAGGACAGTTGAGTCCAGACGACCATGTGGTTGGATCTAGTCGAATGTTAAAACATCGATGATCAAGTATAAAATCTGTATTAATCTTAGGTAAAGCAGCTACAGGTATTATGCTTATTCTTTCTCTAAATGACGCCAACTTCCATTTCCCTGCAGGCGAACGCATTCTATAATTTTGTGGATGTTATTGATTCAGATGAAGAACTGGATTTGGCATCAATGACAGAAACCCTATGAAATACTACCTTCATCTGGCATCAGAAGAATTTGTGCAGAGGGACAAAAAATGTTCAAATGCAGCAGGTAGTAGCTACGACGGTACAGCAAGGTTTTCAGGGGCAATCTCTCTTATCTCAGCCTGCGTTCTTCCTGTATAATTTATTTTAACAATTTTTTTGTTTGATGATTCTTTCTTAGTTGTTTGAAGTGTTGTAGGTACAAATATTTATGGGTTGGATATGGGCAATATTAACATTATTTCTTATATACTGAAAGAATTTTGGACTTCGTTTGAATCTTGGTTTTTCAGTATTTGAAAGCTAAGGAATTAAATTTTGAAATTTTCGGCTAAAATATTTCTGTTTCTCTATGCCTATATATTTCACTACTTTCTCTTAACGTCTGATCAAGGAATTGAATTTCAAAACATTTCGACTGAAATAACCAGAACATTTATATTTCCATATGTACTGAAAAATTCATTAAAAGTAGTGATAATTTGGAAGAACTTTTCCAAGGTGACTTCGGTTTGAGCTCCTTCCAGTTCTGCCCCTAACTTGGTGTTGACTAGAAAGTTCGGCCTCATTTGTTCTAAAATGACTTCCAAAACCATATTGATGTTAGTCAATTTTAACAGTTAGCTTTTTATTTCTATCTTTCCTCTTCTCTTTCAAAAGTTCTTTTTTTTTTCGCTATCCTTCCTCTTTCTTATGGCACAAAACCAATCATCCAGCCATCAACCTTCAACAATATATATTTTTATGTTCTCTCTTCATCTCTTCCACCACCACCTCTTCGTTTCAAACGAGAGACACCAAGAAAGAAAAAATATCCTCTCAACAAAAAAAAAGAAAGAAAAAATATCAGCATACAGTAAGTAGTTAACAGAATCTGCTTAGATAAAGGATAAAGTTATGCTAAAACAGGGATCAATTAGGAGTACGGAGTACATATACGACACGATTTGAACAGTGAAAACCTTTAGATAATAAAAGTTCAAAATATAGGGAGATTAGATGTCTGTTCCCCTAGGATCCACTCACTAACTATATAAACCTTAAACATGATTTTGTTATACCAAGATAAATAAACAAAGACACAGATCTATTTATAAGGTTTGGTACTGATGATGACGGTGATGTTAGATGTCATTTGGCTGATTTCTTCCACACTTTTCTCTTTTGCTTACTGCTCGATTGATAAAGATTTAGAAAACTAGGAGTCTGACTGCTCGAACGGGACACGAACAAATAACTGTCCATGTAAAGTCACCACGGCAGATGTCTGATGTGGGTCTATTCTCGAAGGTAATGTCACAACCTGCAACCAAACCCCCGGTTATGATCGACTAACAGACAGTCTCAAACAGCTATAACTCATAAAAAAATAAGGCCTGCATTAAGCGGCCTAGTACAGATTCAAGACGAGTGCTACGCCCCATTTGTGGGTTCCACATGGTACAGGTTTATATAGACATATATATGTAAATTTCTATTTTTTTGAAGTCTATGGACAAGACTGCGTTATGTTAATTCCAAACCTTTTTGAAGGGTGTAACACCCCATGGATTATCTGGCTGTTCAGGATCACCAGAGATAACCAAGCGACCTGCTGGATCTGACTGTACACGCACCTGAATCATCATGTAATAAATTTATGAACTACGAACATCATTTCCAGAATTCAACTAGTGAAGAATATATACATGAAACAGGAAAATATTTCATTACCTCCTCGCGTAAAAGCCCAGGAACTAAAGCATATACCTCAAAACAATCTTTCTGCACAAAAACAAAATTCAGAGACCTTGTTAGAACTTGGTCAACAAGTTCGATAATCTTCGACGGAGCAGCTTAGTGCATAAAAATACTTAACAGTTTTCTGAACATTTATCTTCACCCAATCAGCAGGTGGCCCAACATCAATAACTACTGTATCCACTCTGCAGAACAAAACCCAATTCAAGAATAGCACTGGACAGATTCTGCTTTAAATTTCTTTCTATATACCATAAACAATGCGAAATTCTAGGATGAAAAAAAAATAGAGGTCAAGGGCTTACTCTGGCTTAGAATATTTAGTCATTGTGCGTGCATTTTTGACAGATCGGTCAAGGTCCAGGCTAGATGGCTTTTTACGCTTAACTAAACCTGAATCAATGAAACAAACAAACGCTTGGCTCGGTAACAAATCTACGAATAAAAACTAAATTTAAATCCTCTGAGGAGTCATACCTATAGTTTTAAGTTGTTTATCACGCTTTGGCACAGAAACAGGGATCTTATCCTACCAAACATAAAATACAGATCTGTTTAGAGGACATCACGAAAATTGAGACAACACAAAAATCAGTGTACATATACATAGGTTGAATCTTTGAGATACCTTAGTAACTGGGTCCCCAACCTCACCATTACCAAGTAACCGTTGAGAATGCCACCCCTGCATAGCTCGTGCAGCAGCATCCCTTCGTGCCCTTCCAGATCCAGATGGAAGATTACCACTCTGCATAGAACGTTATCAGAAAATAGCATAACATTGTCGCTAAGATAGAAACAGAGGTTTACCTCCACCAACAACTAAAACATATCTTGCTGAATGCCATATAATGAATCCTACTTGGAATAACGTATGACTTGCATGTCAAAATAGTTGCAGAATACAGAAGTTTAATGCTCGCAAGTGATGACATGACGACACCATTTGTGACCATTAGAAATTTGAACATATTTTGTCTACCATATTCCAGTTCTAAATGACACTAGGTATTCGCTAGAAACCTTAACACTCATATTTTTTAATTCTCAACTCGTAACCATTTCAACCTGCAATAGATGGCGTTTTACGTGCAAAACATGAGCAACTAATGTTTATACAGCATACTGAAGGTTGCGGCACTTAAATTCAAAGAACCATAAAGCAAGTGTTTCATATGGGCAAAATGATGAAAAGTGCATGACCGTGATAAAGTCACACAAAATTGTAACTAAAGTGTTTTAATTCAACGGTCGCAGATTTCACATAGCTCTAACATGAACGCTTAGCCTCAATACAAGATGTGAAAGAAGTCCCAACAACACTACCATGCAAAATCATATACAAGACAGGAAAAAGATAAAAAACAGAATTACACGAAAAAAATAAAACAAGGTAAAATACCTGAGGGTCGGCACTGGGAGACTCTGTGAAGGCAGGAACAGGGATATGGAGCTCGCCGCCACGAATTTTATGCTTTTCATATTCAAGAAGTGCCTGCAAGAATTCGTCCGCAGTTCAACAGCCCGTTAAGGTCACATAATCACGTGAATATGACACCTCTTATTAACCACAAATTTTTAGTCAGCCGTTGTTTAACTATTTCAAGATTGCAAATTGCAATACCCATCTTTAGCATGTTCACCCATGACAAATACATTAACAGCCTAGACATGTTTTAACTTCACCCTGGTTCTACTTAGTTTTGATCTCATTTCCAACACATGGAAGGATAAATATAATCTCAACAGGTCATTTTGCTCCACAGCAGACCCATCAAGGTCCTTCCGGGAATATGCACGCAAAATGTTGTTGAGATACTCGAGAAGCCTTAGAGATGTAATTATGTAGCCTTGTACAAACACAAACGCGAAAGCAGGTAGAAATATCAAAACCTTTTTTTTCTTCTCACAATTAAAAATGCGGGAATTAAATACTACAAGGACATATTTAACTTTATGGAAAATTGAAATATCACCTTCTCATAAAAACATCGGAATGACCAAGAGACAGTGGTACAAGTCCTGCAGCATGGGGAAACATTGATGGAATTAGTCACTACTCACTAGCATTATCCAGAGAATGAAAAACTCTAATCTTCAAGAAAGAAAGAAAAATGTCCAATCGATATTTTATCAGGATTCCAGAATTTGTGTTTGATCGTGAAGTACTCAAGAAATGGGCTAATAAACATCACCAAGATTAGAACACCACAATCAATCACTAGCAGTCCGTACGAAGAAAGTTTTTGTTTAATAAGTGTTTTAATTACTTAGATTTTTTACCTAAAAGTAGAGCAAGTATGTTTTAAGGATCAAAATTACTGCTTGTGTTTCCAACTAAATTTTGATAGCACACTTCCACTTTTAGGAATCATATCGACAAACACCAAACTCATGTTTACACTCGAAACATGAATCCTATAAACAGGAGTATAGTAATATCCCTCTTCCCTGCCCCGTAAACAAAAAACTAAACCATAAAAAAATGTCAAAACTCAAATTTAAAATCATTAAGATCATGCAAGTACAGCATGATAACCAAGAAACAATCACGATAGAGATTATCCCCTTACTTTGGAGGATGGAAAGATTCCCCTACTTGTCTCCATAACTTGCATGAGGTCACCTGCAAAAGAAAATATTTGAAGTACTATATTTTGTGCTTGACATGAAATCCTCAAATATCATCAAATTAAAGTTGATCAAGAAACATACAAACTTAGATGAAAAAATTGGTAAATAACTTTGACAGAAAAAAGTATTTTTCAACAAATGATGAACTAAGGATTTGGTAAAAATGGCAAACTGTAATACTGTCAATACCTGTTCATAGCCACCCAGCTTGATCACAGCCCTCCATAACCTTATAGTGATAAGAAACTTTCATTAGTTAGCACCGGACTCCAGAAACTGATATATCTACTTGATCATTTAATAAAGAGACTTACTTGAGGCAATTTAGTCCTTCCCCATAGAACTTAGGTGGTTTAAATTCCAAGCTACTCTCTTTACAGAAATTTTCGAGTTCCTTCATGAATGCAGCTTGCTCTTCTTCAGTTCCCGATTCATCGCCCTCATTCATTGGTATCTCACCAGAAAATGTCTGGTTTGAACTCTCTCTGTTAACGGGGTACTCTTCCTCTACAGCTTCCTCTTTTCTATAATTTTCTTTTGGAGTTTCAAGCTCTACCTTATCGTTCTCGTCGTTCTTCAATTCCTCTCCATTCCCATCTTCAAACTTCTCCTGCACTTCCTCTGTGGGCTCTGCACCTGCTAAATGATCTCCTTCAGCTTCATCGTCACCGTCATCATCTTTACTTTTTTCCAATCCATTTTCATCTTCATTTGTATCACCATTAACTCCAGTTTCTTGACGATTTTCTGTAGAAGTTTCTAGGCTATCTCTTAAATTAGCCTCTTTAGGGAATTCATCGGTCTCTTGTTCTTTAGCAGTGTGAACAGATCCTTCTTGTTCAAAAGCTGCATCAACCAATTCTTCATCACCCGATGTATTATTATCACCTGATGAATCTTTTGTCGACATTACCCCATTATCCTCCTCCATCTCACTCATCTCAACTTAAAACAACAGTAAACAACTTAAACCCTAAAAAAGCAATCAAACACAAAATCACCTCAGAGTAAATGTAAAAACCCTAAGCTAATAACTTAATACTATTCTACCATTGATCAACAATCATCAAGGAAAAAAAAAACCCAAACAGATAAAATAAATAACACAATAATTTCTGTCATTTTCATCAACAATATCACAAATTGACTCAACTTCAACACCTTAAAACCTAGGGTTTAGGCATTTAACCAAGACAAATTTGCTCCAAAAATCAATCATTTTTTTACCAAAATTAAGGAAAATAGAAATGAAGCTTACCCAGTTTAAGCCTTATGGGTTACAAAGGCGATGATGAAAACGGAGTTTGTAAGTATCTTTAATGGAGGTTAATGTTTATTTCAGGCGAAGAATTTGAAGTCGTACAAAAAACCCTAAGTGTTATCAGGATAAAACGAGGAAGGAGGAGGAAGAGAATGAATTTACCGTAAAAGCTTTGGATTCGAACGCCTTGTGTTTCTAGAAAGCGCCGTATGCGGAGAGTGAAGAAGATGAAGTGGCAGAGGAGAAAAATATGATCGGCGATTAATAGTCTGATTCTTTTCAATGATAGCGGGAATATTGAGTTAGTCAGGCGGGATATTTTTGGGTGTCATTAGCATTTTTTGATACGGAAGCGACGTATCCAATGCAACACTTGGCATTTAGCAAAAACTCAATGAGAAGTTTTATAGGCCCCCATTTTTGTTAAAGGGGTCCGTCCCTCTCCTAAATTTATTATGTGTCCACCGAATTCACAACTCGGTACGGGTCTACCAAATTTACAAAAATAAATTATTATAGTGAATTTCGGTGGGCGCATACCGAATAGTCTTTTGTGAATTCTGTGGGCTCGTATCGAATTCACAAGGAGATGGCCTTTTAACAAGAATGGGGAGCCCCTATAAAACTTTTCAAACTCAATTTATCCAATTTGTTGAGAGATCTCCAATGGGACACTCAAACTCTAACACTTAGAGTGTCACTACAGATTTTTAAAGATTTAGAGCATCTCCGATGCAAAACTCAAAAAAAAAAAACTCAAATTGTCCTATGTGTCAAGGCTCGATTGAGTTTATCTTTCCTAGATGTTAATATTGAGATATTTAATTTAAAAGACATATCCAATGCAACACTCTAAAAACTTAAAAGTAACTTAAGTGTCATTTCTTAGATGGGTAGATTTGCTTTTAATATTGAGTGGCCAATTGAGATCTTCAAAAGAAATCTCAAATATTGAGTTTCTTTTTTAGATATCTCAACATTAAATGATGCCACATCATTTTAAGATCCAAATTGAGTGTTGCATTGGAGAGAGTTTTTTTTGTAAAAAACTCAAAAAATCATGAGTGACACTTTGAGTTAAAAATCCCGAGTGTCTCTTTAAGACTCTTTAAGTGTCACTTTAAAATTTTAACCAATAGGAACCCTTGCTTTTTAACTACTTTTTATCTATTGAATTGAAGAGTAACATGTGCATTAAGTAGAGGTATTTTAGAGATGGATTATTTCTCAAATGGGCCCCAACTTTGTGACCAGCTTCCTGCCTAGCCCCCTACTTCGGTTGTGGAGGGGGCATGGGGTGTGTTAGTAAGTGTCGGAGAAGCCTTACCTTCCATCTTGGAGGGATTTTTTGCCGCGTTAAATAATCTTGGTGTCTCTGCTTACTTGTGAACAAGTTATTTAGATTATTTTTTAAAACAATAAATGTATGGTCAAGTAGGTTCCATAACTCGGTCAATATCAGGAATAAACCTTTTCAAATACTCAAGTCAGCAGATACGTGATTTTTAATCTTTCAAGTTTTCGATCAATACCATAATGTTTTTACAAAAAACACCAAATCGATTAAGGCCCAACTAAATGGTGGTCGGGACCCACATCCTTGTTAAAAAATGAGCATGAGACTGGTAACACCCTTGTTCAAAAATGAGCATGAGATGGGTACGTATTATCAAATAGTTTTCGTTTGCAAATTTTTTCCTTCACATGAGACCAAGAGGATACATGGAGTTTAAAGAGAGAGTCGAAGTTTTACCGAAAGAAAGATTTAGTAGAGAGAAGAGATTAAAATTTTTCTATAAAATTTTAAATTTTGGAGGCAAAGAGAATTTTCTTCTTTTTCCAAAGGGGCGACCTTCCCAAATCCCACGTGGTACAGTGGTAGAAGTCTAAAAGATTATGACATATTTGTTTAAGGAAGACTAATGGGAAATTAAGTCTCTGCGCATCTTGACATTCCTCGTAGTGGATGACAATTTTCTTATTTGCCAAACACTACTTTAGCTATTCTTTTTATGAGAAATCGACTACGATCTACATTAGTCGTTCATACATCGAGGCGATGTGATAAGCACGATAACTGTCAAAATACTACTAGGCCTAAAGCAGGAAAGGAACCAGGATTTTTGTTAGAAGGGGATCAAATCATTCTAGTCATAAACTAATTTACAAAATTGTTTATAGCATCCACCACTTGAAAATATCAATCAAGTCTCAAAAAATTATAAACAAGTAAGAAGAATAAACTGAGACTACCATTCTAATAGTTTTGGATAATACCTACTTAGAGAGAGAGAGAGAGAGAGAGAGAGAGAGAGAGAGAGAGATACAAACAGAGAGGGAGTTAGATGAAGAGAAAGAAAAGGAGAAAGAGAGAGAGACGATTTCTCAAATAAATATATCTATTTTCAAATTACGATTTGTAAACAAACGATTTTGGTTAATAAGAAATCAAAATTTATATGACTCGAATTGATTTCTCTTTACGGCTCGAATCAATATGTATTAACAAATAGATAAAAATTGAAGTTAACAATGAAAACTCGTAAAATAGAAACTTACATTTAAAAATGGACGAACGGTGGAAATTAAGATCATTCGACTTTACGTTATTGCTCCGTAAGAACTCTAGATGGTGGAAAATGGTGAATTAGATTAGGTCTTGTCGGGTAGGAATTTAAGTTGGGAAAAAATCATTCAAATTAAGTCATTGTTGAGTAAACATTTTAGGCGGTGAAAATTAATAACTTAGATTAGATCTTTGTGTGATAAGAATTTAAGCGGGCTTAGTTAAGTTTTAGGTTGAGTTGGGTTATGGGTGCCAATAAAATTTAAAAGAACAAAGTCCAATCTTTTAAGAAGGATAGAGAAGAAGTGGGAAAAGGTCAAGGATCAGGGGGCCATGACTTCTCTTGACCCTTGTCTAGATACGTTTCTGGCCTAAAGAATTAAATGGTCTATAGCACGAATTAAATAACCTAAAACTTACATAATCTACTTTATTTATATCCAGATTCAATATTTTTGGATTTTTGCTCTTATCAGATCGAATTTGAGATCTCATTCGAGTATATGCACTGACTAATCGGGCTACCCACAAGTTGGACAGTACCTTAGCTGTTAGAACAATAGGAAGTCGCACTTTGGCTTCTCGCTCCAAAACGGCACTATTTGAAACACACACACACACTCTCTCTCTCTCTCTAGAACTTGAGGATCAATCGAACTAGAGAGAAGATTCATATGGAGTGCGTGGTTGAAGGAATCATAGAGACCCAGGTACTGTTTCTTTCAAGATTACCCTTTTACCTGCTTCCTTGAATCATCATCACCTCTTCTTTGTGCCCTAGCTTTTTAGGTTAACCTACTTACTTGATTTGAAGCCTGCAACTATTTTAAGGAAACCGAGCGGAAAATAAAAGCAAACCCAGGGATTAAAAGAAGTAGACAATTTTTATGTCAAATTTGAACTTTTTTCATGGTAGCTTATAGATCTGTGGTGAAGAAGTTAGATAATTAGTGTACTAATAATAAAAGTTCTTATTGTAATTTGTAAGAAATTAGACTAAAAAAGGGACCTCTTTTAGTTATATTCTTCCTAACCTGAACAAAATGCTAATATACTACTATGGTAAAGAAACATAACAACTTAGGTGATTGACAATGCAATCAAGAGAGGGGAGCTACAGGGATTTTGATATCATGCTTGATGCCTATAGGAAAACCCAGCCCTGGTTGGTCTCCAAGTAGTTCCGCTCATGCTTTATAGAGTTTATTATTCTGTTTTGTGGTTCGGGTGATGTGGTTTTTTTAAAATCATCAAGAGCTAGAGACGGTAGACGACAGTAATTTTGGGTTATGCATTACGGTGAAGACATTTTTACATTGAAATCATCGTTTCAGTTGCTCATGCCCCTATAGGCTATAAAGAACATACCTTATCACTTCTGCAAATGATGATTATGCTTGATATATGATTCACATTGCCTGATTTTGTTTAAAAAGGTCTACTGCATGTGGATAACATTTGGGGTTTAATCCTGCAGCATGTTGAAGCTCTAGAGATCCTTCTTCACAGTCTCTGTGGTGTTCCTAAAGAACGTCTTAAGATCCATGAATTTTGCTTAAGAAGCGGACCAAATCTTGGTGAGTATTATCTGTTATATAGACTCTTGGACATTTTAATATTTTATTTCTGTTTCTACTTCCACGTAATGAGCAGATGTTTCGGATTGATGCATTCATGCATCATAATGATACCTTAGGTAGCATTTGAACCTCTTTTATACGGAGCTTTTACATTTATCCATGTCCGTGTATAAACTTATATATGTGAGAATGCGTATTATTATTATTCTGGAGCAGTTTGAAATATTAATCCGGTGCGATCTTAAGCATGAATCCAAAACATTTGAATAAACACTACAACCGTCTTGTGCATTGTGTTCCAGGAGTTGTAAGTTCAGAAATTCGAATCCTGTGCGATCTTGAGCAGCCAACACCTACTTGGTAAAGACTTCTGATGATCCATCTGAGATTCTGAATGTTTTGTATAGGAATTTCATTTTTTTCTTGAATAAGTTTTTTCTTAGAATGGTTATATAGAGAAGACAAATTGTGGATTCTTGCAGGACAGTTCGGCATGTCGGAGGTGCAATGAGAGGTGCTGGCGCTGAACAGCTTTCTGTTTTAGTGAGAAGCATGATAGAGAGTAAAATAAGCAAGAATTCACTTCGTTTCTTTTATACACTTGGTTACAAATTAGATCATGAACTTTTGAAGGTTGGATCTGCCTTCCATTTTCAAAGGGGTGTTACAATTACTGTCACTGTTACATCTGTTAATAAAATGTTGAAACTCCATGCCATTGATGAAGCTGTGCCAGTTACTCCTGGTTTACAACTGGTTGAAGTGACTGCCCCAGCTACTGCTGACAATTATACTGAAGTTGTTGCTGCTATCTCTTCTTTCTGTGAATATCTTGCACCGTAAGGATCTTTCTCTTTTATTCTCTATCCTTCCTTTTTTGATTAGGAATTCTATTGTCAAAGCCTAGGAAACACTTTATCTCCCAACAAATGTTTGTCACTTCTAATGTGGTTACTGCGACTGACTGTCAAAATGATGGTTAAGTTAGCTTTTCAGTTTGGGCTCAAAGAATGCTCGATTTGATGGATTATATCATCTTGAGTTCCCTTTCTTTTGGATGACAACTTATAAGTCAGTTAAATGTGACCTTCTTTTCTTTCTAAAATTATTCTTATAGAGTTCAGTTATTGTGTTTCAGGCTCCTGCATTTGTCGAAACCTGGAGCTGCAGCTGGAGTTGTTCCCACTGCTGCTGCTGCGGCTGCTTCTCTTATGTCAGATGGTAGGGGCAAGACCATATAACTTCATCTCTGCCTTTCTGGACTCTTCGCACATGGCTCAAAAAGTAAATATTTAACCTATTGAGCTTCACTCTGATGCCGCAAGATGAGGATTGTGATCCTGGACTTATAGCTGGAATTCACTGCCGTGGTGCCATAGGACAAGACTGACCAAAATTTATATGTCGTAGTGATCTTGTATTTGGCTAGTTAATTTACAAATCCATCAGGGAGAGAGATAAAATGTGATTCTTTTTGTAGTGGATTTATACCTTATGATTATCATTTTTCTTTGTTGGATTCATCAGATTTTGAAATAAAACTCACTGGAAATGCCATATTTTGGGTAGTTATCATATGAGATGAATGTAACTGTTCATGTCAGCTTGTTGTTTAACTGTGTTAATGGAGGCCAAACTCTTGTAGTCATCAGTTGTGGAAAAGAAGCAACTGCTATAACATGGCAATACTACAATAGGCCAGGGCCACAAGTCCATAATCAAGTTTTAGCTACTGTTGTCAACTGGGCCTGTGCTCGTGCCAGGTCGAGGCGTCGAGCTTTAGGATTAAGCAGCCAGCTTGTGGCCTGCCTCAAGCCCGTCCAAATTGGTTCGGACTTCTCTGTCACAGACTAATTGATCACTTGTCTTAGCACATTTCCTCTTCCAGACCTTGACATAGCGCACATTTGGCTCCAATAGACATTATACTGATTGATGCTTAATGTTGATTTCTGAAGTACAAGTTCCAAAGACGGAAACAACAAGAACTGAGATAATGGACCAAACTTGGTTTGTAAATCTATTCAATTTACACTTTACAAAGTCAAAAAGCAAATCAGAGAACTAGAACCACAGTTTGCTTAACCTTTAACATGTACATGGAATGATGGAAAGCCAGAATGCCACTCCAATCTTGGCAATTTATAAAAATTAATCCTTTAAGTTAAGCCTCACATTTTGAACTTTAACTGATAACTTTAGTTTTTGTTCTTCCATATCTTTTAAAACTCTGAGAAGATTTCCTCGGTAGATTTCGCCTCGTCGATTAACACTGTCAAGTTCATTCATCAATTCAAGAATTCTCTTGTCCTTGTCATCCTACAATCAAGAAGAAGAAAACGAAAAATCATTAACTGACATACATTGCTTACAATTGCAAGAAAGGATTAAATATTGTCGGACCAAATATTTTTCAAGCGAATACCAATGTAATAGCTAAAAAGGTGATAG
The DNA here is from genome assembly GCA_002897215.1 of Eschscholzia californica subsp. californica. Taxonomy (NCBI): domain Eukaryota; kingdom Viridiplantae; phylum Streptophyta; class Magnoliopsida; order Ranunculales; family Papaveraceae; genus Eschscholzia; species Eschscholzia californica. The sequence goes on from BEHA01000612.1 coordinate 2,051,066, forward strand.
TAGCATAGTGGTTGCCAATGTCCCGTATCGACACATTAGGGTTTTTCATAACCCCATCTAAGTAGCGAAAGAAGACCGAAAATGGATTCCCATAATAAGTCCTCCGTTATAGTTATTCATCCGAAAGTATAGCATAACACTAAACATGAAATGTATGGATGTTAAAAAGTTTTGGAAGTGAGCTTTGACAAAATGCATCTACTAAATTCGGGGAAAGTAGTGTAGTTTTCTCAAAAATAGTAAACAGAATAGGAAGGACCGGAAAATCTACTGAAGCACTTAGGGGTAAAATATATTCTATCAAGATAAAAAAAGACTAACCGCAGTGGAAGGCTGAACTATTCCTGATTCATTTCCATCAATGGCTTCTTCATGGCTTTGGCTTTCAACCTGCAAAACTTCACTCCCAGGCGTTTTTGCAGCAGCAACTTTCTTTGCAGCCTCTTGTAGAGCCTCGATTGCCACATTATATGTATGCAAAGACTTCGATCCTTCCTCTACAAATTTGATTGCTTCCTGACGCAGATTATTAAACCGGACAGTCAAAGACTCCCGAGAGTTATTTGGCAATTCAATAGCACGTTCATTTACTACAACTCCACTCTTGGCATTTCTTGTCCACCTTTTTAATACATACTGAGATGGAAGAGTAAGAACATTCGTTACTTTGAAGACTGCTAACATATGCCTACAGACAACGCCAGTAAATTCAAACATTTGGCAACTACAATTTGCTTTCGTTTCAAATACATGAAATCTAACCATATACGCCTTGTGATTTTCTCCAAATTTTGCTACCCGATATGTGGTGATTGTTCCAGAGTCCTCGGTCTTGGTTGCGGTAATTGCAAGAGTCTCAACTAATTCGTCTTGAAATTTCATGAACATTCTTCTTGTAAAAAGGCTTGCTGCTTGCTTTTCCATTGGAGAAGGGGTCTTTAGAATTGGTGCGGTATTTATAGTATCATAATCTGCCTTTACTTCCTTTTCATGCCTACTTGCTATGGCTTTCTCATACTGCTTAACCAAAACCTGTATGGTGGTTGATGCATTAATATACCCATCGAAAAACGAATTTATACTATCACTCCCTTGAGTTACAGACATATCTCCGAAGAATGTATCCCTCAAATATGCAGGAACCCACTGCTCGCGGGCTATGTACATCGACTGAATCCATTCATTACCGGCAAGATTAAACCTCTGAATTAATGAATCCCAACATAACTCAAACTCATCAATTGTTTCACTCATGTGTACACATTTACCAAACTCGGCTTCGAAATTGGGATGTGACTGATATACAAAAGACAGCCTCTCTTGGGCTTCTCTAAATATACTCCACCTACAAAATCTATGACGAGTATTTGGAAGGACATGAGCAATAGCTGCATGAATGACCCTATCCTGATCTGTCGTGATGGACACAGGATGACGATTGGACATTGCTGCAAGCCAAGTCTCAAACAACCAAATAAAAGAAGATTCGGATTCGTTGAGAATCAAAGCGCACCCAAATAGTACAGGTTGCCCATGATGATTCAATCCAGTGAATGGAGCAAAAGGAACCCTATATCTATTTGTCCTGTAAGTCGTGTCAAATGTAACAGTATCACCAAAATAATTATAGTTCGTCCTAGAAGTTGCGTCAACCCAAAATATATTACCTGTAGAGAGATCGGTATCACCTTGAACTGCATAAAAGAAAGTAGGATTTTCTGCCCGCATTCGCCTTAAATAATCCAAAACATGTTGACCCCCATTGCCAAGAGTCTTCTGCTTGCTACCACTCATGTAATTCCGACAATCTACAGTTGTAAAACCGACATTGTTAACCCCTCCGGATTCCTTTATTAACACGGACATTACACCACTAGGTCCTATTCCAGCTGCCTGTAGAGTATCGATTAAACTCCGGGCCGGGCCTGATATGTGCCGATGCGATCGAAGTGAATGCACTTTGTCTGGTTGCACTAATTCATGATTATGTTCTCTCACAAACTTGGAAACAACCCATTTTCCAGAATCCTGTTTCTTTACCATTATCATTGCCTTACAACCTACCCTAGTGACAGCTCTCTGTCGTTTTAATCGGTTTTCACTACTATTACCATCTCTATCTTTCCCATTTCGAAACCCTTGTCTAGAACAAACAATCTGTCTACAGATTATTGCACCATCACGACGAGACCTATGATAAACACTAACCCTAGTACTGAAAC
>BEHA01000612.1:2053359-2073441 GCA_002897215.1 Eschscholzia californica subsp. californica
ATTTGATTTTGACTTAGCTTTTCGATTAATCTTCATAATCGGATCAATTTCTAGGATAGGTTCGATAGCTTCCGCGACTTTTAGTTACAACATAAAAGTCTTGATTCATGATTGAATTTTCAAAACCCTCATCATAATAAGCATCTTCTTCATCATCAGGGTGTTCAATGTCAACTCCCTCGGTGTCTTCTTCGCCGGAGCCCATGTCAAATTCTATCACTGCGTTTTCTATGTTTAATGGTTCAAATTCCATGACGGAAGTGGTCTTCTTACTTTATAGGGCTTGCTTAAATCTTAATTATAGTATCGATTTCAATATAGAGAAAGTTAGCATTTTGAGATTACATATCAGAAAATAGAGAAGTAGAAGTACGAACCCGCTATTAGTTTGAACTTTGAAGGATTGCTTAGTATTGGAACAACAAATTGAGCTAGCGAGCTTGATCTGAGGTAGTTCTAGAGAGAGAGAGAGTTCTAGAGAGAGAGAGTTCGAGAGAGAGAGAGAGAGAGAGAGAGTTCGAGAGAGAGAGAGAGAGAGAGAAGTAGAAGTATTTCTAGGGTTTCTGTTTACATGAGAAAGACATGCATAGGCAGTATCACCTCCATCACCAACCAGAGTTCCAGAAGAGAAAGGCGAAGAGATAGAGAGGGGGGTAGTTCGATTATTGTTTTCTTTCTTTGGGTATTGATTAGTTGAAGTGAGCGAGGAATCTGAAATTTTAGGTATTTTTTTCTCCCGCGAAAAGAATTCTAACGAGCAACAAATGGGAAAGCCCGACCTAGGTTGGGAATCGGGATGGCTGACCAACCATGAGCACTATTTCAACGGAACTAGGCCCCGCGAGCTCCATATACTTCTTTTTGGGTTGGGAGGTAAGGTGAGGTGAGGTGATGAAGAAGTCAGGGCTGGATCATTTAGCCAGTTTACTACTAGAGTGTCCCGATTAAGTTTTAGATGGCTGCATTTGTTGGCAGGGGGTATGAGAATACCAACACTTCCATCTATCCTCTAGTCTAGAGAGATGCCCATCACCCTTGACGAGGGCTCTCGTCGTGACGTCCTACAAAGGACGGGCACTGAGGGATCAACGCCTCGTGATTGAGAGATACTCACTAGTGGTCCCAATGTGACAGAAGAAGATGTTAAGGAGGGAATGAAGCTCTATAAAAGATGCATTACGACTGAGTTGGTTAAGGGCAAGCCGGAAGGATATGTGTGTGAAAGGGTATAAGCTGTACATTTGGGGAACACACTTTTCACGGCTGTAGCTGTTCGAAGATCCCTGTCTACTCTCTCCTAGATTCTTATGGAGTTGGGGGCAAATTGGTGATGTTCAGTTTAGATGTATTCTTTAGCAATACATCCACATTTTTAGAGCTTTTTAGGTGAGAATTGCTTTTAGGTATTTTGGCTGTGCTATTCCAGGTGATTTTACCAATACCTGTAAGAAGCATATTCCGTGATGCTTTGTTTGTTGGCTTATGTGGAAACACTTTTGGAGCAATGGTTTTCGTTACGCTAATAAAAACTCGGTACCTTTTCCGACACAATTTAAGTTGAATATGATCCAAATTCCTCCAAACTTCGCATGCTATTCCTTGTATGCATGTACGGAGTCAAGAGTCCATAAAAAATACTTCAAAAAATTGTATCGAATGGGTGCTCATCGACAATGCATCGACGAAAACATAATGAAGTCCCTCATGAAAACATAAACACTCGATATAAAGGTGAAACAAAATTATGGAGATTCTGTCAAGATCAAAGTACATGATGAACTAGATCATGATAGAAAAAGTAAACCATGAAAAAAGAAAAAGAGCACAGAACCTTGTCGGATTACCAGATACTTTTTGATTGCGAGTTTGGATAACTTTATAAGGATGCATCTGTGAATAACTTATATTATTACAAGGGTGCTGAACCACTGAATGAAGATGTCGACATAATGGAGAGAACTTCTGTCACAGAAGCCATGGAACTCAAAGCTGCTTTTAGAACGTCTTGTGAGCATCCTGGTTTCACGATGATCTTTACCTAAACATGGGGAGAATGGCAAAATGAGCATAAAGAACTAAGAATCAAGAACATGATTTCCTGACATACAAAATCTACTAGTGTAATAACATTAAACTTCGAAGATTTGGGTGGTGTGTTTTTCAGCATCTGAATTATGACGTGTGAAATGATCTTTCACTTTGTTGGACAAATTTTTTTTCCAATAAAATCATCTAAGATTGTAGAATAAATCAGACCTTCGTCTCAAGGCATCTGGATTGTACATCAAGTCAGACCTTCAACTAAATTTTTGGCTGGAATTTCGCTTTAGTAGTCTGACTCAATCAAGAGTAAATCATTAAACAAGAAAGATTTAGACAAGAATAACTCGCACGTGAGATTCAAATGCCTAATCTTAAATTCTTAGCTATATATATATATATATATATATATATATATATATATTATATGGGGGAGTTCCTGTTTCTAACTTTCTTTCTTGAAGTCTTTTCATGCACTTCTGGTTATGAGATAGGAGAAAAGTATGAAGACAAAGACAGACACAGACCTTGTCAAGATATTCCTGCAGCTTCTTGATCCGACCCATGTAATCTTGGTCTTCAACACACAGAGTCATGGCTTTACTGTCAGCACCTGGACCATCAAACTGCAGCGGGCCTGGGTTTCTATAGACATCATCTAACAAAAACGCTGTCGCATTTTCACTAAGCAACCTGCAACCATCACGCATAAAAAGGATCCGGTATTGACTTCTATTTGCTAGGAGAGACTAGGAAAATTTCGTCCGTATCGACTTTTCAGAAAAGCAAAGCAATAAAGAATAGAAATTTTAGCAGCAGATGAGAAAAGATCCTGAGTTGGCAATGAAAGTCCAATAAAGAAGGTGAAAGTTTAAATTTTCTTGCCCTTGACTCAGATCTTGTTTGTTTTTTGACATTTTCTCTAAGTCAGTTTTGAAGTCTGACTCGAGGTTAGGATTGACTCTTCATAATGGCTGATTTTGGGTCCATTAGAGTCAAACAAGTCAAATTCAAACAATGAGAATAGAAAAATAAACACTAACCGAGTTTTATTTTTTCCAAAAGTTTTAGCAGGAATCACAATAACTATACTCAATATATATTAAAAAATCAGCAACTACATACTCATATGCTTTGCCTTTCAGATCAACAGTCGCGGGATGAACGGCAGGTTTACCAATCAAGGAGGTGCCAGGACCACGTGCATATCTTTTTACAGTCATCATTGCCTACGAGAAGAAAATTTCCAAATAAGTAAATGTTCATTCAACCCTTAGAGGTCATGTGAAGCGGTTAAGGTTTAAAATATCAACTTCATAAGAAAAGTAAATAAACAATTTTTGATAAAAGTATCACAAAACTTAAAAGAAGAGATCCTACGGTAATTGGAGCAGCACCACAACGCCACTTCTGAGTAGGATTTTTCAGGTTGGTAACAGTAGCCATGTAACCATTCAAACCAGCTGCTAAAATATGGTAGCAGATGTGTCCAAGAACCTGAAAAATATGACATTGTTAGATTACAACAGGAGCCGAAAATTACGGAAGAATGAATAGTTGAAAGCTTACATAGGCGTAGTCACAGTCAAATTTTGATGGTAAAGATCCTCTAGCCTGGTAACCAAAGAAATGGCAGATAGCATTGAATTTCTTCCCCTTATATGTTCCATCTCTCTGTTTACATCATCACATACATTAGCATACAAGTTTATACAGTTGTACTAATGAATTTCCAAGTACTTTTATTTGATAATCTTTTAGCAAATTTCAGATTTTCCTTTGCGAGAAAACAATTTGGATGAAAGAAATGAAAGCTAATTATTATGGAATTGGTCATGCATTAAACAATCATGGCATCAGGCAGTAATGAGTAAGCTTGAACTAAAGAGTGAACGAGAAACTAGGAATGACCAGAAGTTTTTTTCTGTACCTACCAATCGCTTGTTAATCTCTGTCTCCACTAGATGAGCTAGAAGTTTCTCTGTCTCGATCTGGAAGTTAGCGAAAAGCATTAAATAAGGAACGAAGATAATAATACCTAACAGAGAAGACCGAAATCTGAAGTCCCCGTACCTGGGACAATTGCGCGGAATCATCTGACTCGGGATGAAGAAGCAGCTGTAAAGTAAAAAGATCTTACTATACGATGAGAATCAATGTGACGAGAGAGAGAGAGAGAGAGAGAGAGAGAGAGAGAGAGAGAGAGAGAGAGAGAGAGAGAGAGAGAGAGAGAGAGATACCTGTTTTCTTATAAAGATGGGCAAAAACTCGAACAAGGCAGAAGCCCAGGGTGAAAGTTGTGAAGAAATGTTGTCGACTGAAACCCCTTGCCTGTGTAAATTATGAATTTCCTGGAAGGGATTACAGTTCCAAGTATTAATAGATCCAGTGCTTAATATTAAAACAGACAGATGACATCTGAGCATAAGCATTGACGATAGAGCAGTATCATATATGACAATGTGCAATACCTGTAAGAGAGCATACACTTCAGGAATACTTTCAATAAGACCTTCAGGTAGTAGGATGACCCCATGGTTTTTATCTGTTTCAAAAACCAAAAGACAAGAGGAAGAACAATAAATAAAAGAAGTAGAAGAACAAAAGAAACTAGTAGCAGCAATTGGTGCAAGGAAACAACTCTTCAACTAAGAATTATGTTTATGTTCTTTTATTGTTCCAACAGAAGAGTGCCGAGTCAGAAGCATTTGCAAGTAATACAAAAATAAATAATAAACGACTACTCAGTTGCAAACCTTGTTCTGCCCTGGATTGAACTGCATCACAAATTTGTTTTGTGAGATCAAAAAGAGTGAGCTTCGATGAAGCCACCTCCTCACCAAGAATAACCTGAGAAATAGTTGATTGCATCAATTGGTGTATACACAGGGAGATATAATCATGCAATATTGTAATATATTTGAAAACAAGAGGTAATGGCAGAAGAGAAAGCTGACCATATTTGGATGTGACTGAAGAGCGCACTCCAAAGCAACATGTGATGCTTTCCGGCCCATGAGTCTGATGAAATAGTAATACTAGAATAACAGAACAATATTTTTTGGTTAAAAATCCACTAAGCATGAAATGAGAGAAGAAAATTTCTATCAATATCGATCTATACATAAAAAAAGTTTGGACATTGTCGTTTGAGGAGAGTCTAAACCGAATGGCTGAAGCCTGGACCATCTTTGATATTGTTCACCTACATTTATTAATGGTCCAGCGAACTATTATTTTCTCATTGGTTTTTTACTCTCCTACATGTATTGTCAGTATTGTGGTTATTTCTTAATAAAATTCGCCTACAATAATGAATCTAGCATAGGAAGATCAGAAACCTTTGGGACGAGAAGATTAAAAGAAAAGATTCAGACGTTTCATAATAATAAATTTTCAACCATCTTTTGCGAACCCAAGATGGGCTGGATGCGAATAAAATCATAAAAAGAACACATATACACAACATCACCACATTATTCCAGCATAACTTTTGAGACATACCTACCGCTGCTTTAAAACAAGCAGCTGCAAGTTCTGATCTTGAATCTTAACCACAAGCAGATTTCATATTCAGGAGAAAACTGGATCATTGGAATGAACAAGTATTCAACCACATATAAGTCACTTACCTTCTCAGCAGAAAGGGCATCTGTGCAAACATTGCTGATGAGTTGTGAGTTAACCTGCAGAAAACAAGCTTCACTATATTAACACTTCGTTACTACAATCCCAGAGCAACCAAATAAAAAAATTTGTTGCAGACTCCCACTTATCGACTACCCCAACTCCACATGTGTGGGAGGGGATGAAGACAATTGTCTAGTAACTCTTTCCAGGATCAAGTTAAATATTCCTGGACACCTTAAGTTCATCTAAGTTATTATAATAAAAAAATCAATACCTTACAGATCGTGTCGAAACCAACATTAGTTTCAACAAACTGATTTTTGAGATCTCCATTCAGAGTAACAGGGACACCAACCACCTGCACAGTCCGCTGGAATAATTAGCAAGATAGAGTAACAAGCAACAACAGTTCACCGAAAAACTGAAAAAGAAATGTTAAAGAAAACACATACGATGCTATAATATGAAGATAGAAAAAACTATTGGTGAACTCATAGTAACTAACAAACGTTTGCTTTGTTTTGAGTACCTTTGTCGAGCACCTAGCTTCTGCAAACGTCTCCGCAAGCTGAGCTGCATCAGTATTTGATGTAACACCTTCAAAAGTAACAGTACTTTAAATGAGAATTTTTGAACTTCTATCAGCTACCAAAAATATGTAATACCAATATATAGTAATAAGATAAAAAGATTACCTCCAACTATGACAAGGCCATCAAGTTTCAAGGCGTTACATGTGGCTAAAGCAGCATTGACTTGCTCCGTTGTTCTTATTTGATCTTTTGTCCGGCCCAACAAATCATAACCACCTATGGAGGAAAAGACCAGAACGATGTGGTGAAATTTAATGTATTAAATTGACTAGATAGCTCGAAGTCATTTATAACAATTGAAGTACCAAGTTGCCAACTACATTCAAATTTAAAAGGCTATCCACGATAATTAAGTATACAAATGCCCATGCAGAATTTCAAAAAGAGCCTTCTAAATAACTTCCTGTCTCCTATAAATTGTAAATTGTAGTTTGCTTTAAACGAAAAAAGAAATGTTGGGTAAGCTAAAAAAGATGAGGAGAAACCTCTTCCAAACAGTAAATACCAGGAAACCAACGCAAAGTTGAAAGAAGCAGCGAAAGTATTTATAAGGAGAAACTGGATTTTTTATTATAAAGTCTAGAAATGAATAAATCTGGTTGAGTTAGGGCACTAGTCAACGTTCAGAAGAAAGAAAATGTAATGGGCATTAGAAATATCGGTATACTAGAGGTATGAACACAAAATCATTCTTCAACTAACAAATACCTTGATTTTTGTAGGTAGAAAGAATGTCATCTGTGATTTCCAAAGTCTTCTGTGCAAATAAACCTTCAGATCCACCTGTTGCGAGAGAGAGATAAACATCAGTTTTGGTGATTGTTTCATAATTCCCTTGATCTGAGTAATCTAGTGACGAGACAGTTTGGCTGCAAGAAGTAGTCAATCTTCTGTCACAGCATTTATGCATGCTCCAAGAAACAAGTGGATGCATCCTACTCAGGAAGAGAAATAGGACGAGAAAAGGTATTTGCCACGAACCACAAAAAAGTACAAAGTGAAGCACTACAACTATGCACTTTACTGATGATGATGAGGGGCAGTTACTTCAAATTCAAGGAAGCATCCACCAAAAAAATCCAACAAATGGACCATTAACTATGCAACATTTGACATGCCAGGGAAGAAGCCACGTGTTCAACATATACAACCACCAAAAGTGACAGAACTTCAAGTAGCATTTCCGTGAGACCATACACTAAACAAAATATGCATTGCCAATTTGGCATAATCTTGTATACCCATCAAGGCAATAGTTGGAGCCCTTGCATACAAATAGAAAACAGAAACATCCATTTGCTTTAACTGAAATTTATTGATTGCAACAAGTTAACAGAAATGACGATCTAAAGGTTACGTGAAGACTGAAGAACACTATAAATGTTGAGAATACATGCTAACACGCATTATATGTGCCATGCTGGATAATAAAGCAACACAATAAAGATAATAAAAAACCACATGGATCATTGATATACATTTAAAAGACGCTTTATATATCACAAGATAAAGCGCAAATGAGATTCGGAAGACATTTACCAAGGAATCCGAGCAGAATGTTCTTAGGGTTGTGAGCTTTAAGAGCACTATGGAGACCCCATATGACATTATGCCCTCCCGGAGATTGTCTCCCGCAGAAAACCAGTCCCACCCTGTAGAAAGCGTTTCATTATAGTCTGAAAATCAAATGCAAAGCACAAAGATGGCAGTAAGACGATTTGGTAAGGTATGTGTAGACACTGTAGATTGCTTAATCTAACTATACAAACAACTCGAAAATCAGGGTACAATGATTCGATCTTTTCCTTATCCTCACGATAACGATAAGCCTGCCCATGTTGTTCAGTGCAAAGTTTTGATGGCAATGCCACTCATTGCGACTTGAGATGATCACACTAACGACTGCCCAAAATCAATTTAAGAAATTGCATTAACTATTTTCAGTCATAAGTCCAATTGAAACAAATGCATCCATTCCTCCATAATGCTCCCTCATATCTGGCATGACTCCAAATAAAGCCTTCCATATCTCACTTGTGTGGAGTAGTATAGAAGTGGAAATCATTTTTATAATTATAAAATGTATGAGAACCGAGACTAAGGAGACTTTACTAGTTATCAATTTGACGTAATATATAGCTATCCTAGATTATAGAATCTCAAGGAGTCAAATATAAAATCCTTATATCAAGCAATCATTTGAGCTTCTTTTTTTTGCCTATAAATGTCTACTTTGTAAGACAATAACTCGAGTAAACTTGATGCAGCGTGATACATCAACCATGTACCTAATTGCAGGATGTTCTGTTATGATCTGTGCACCAGGTACCTCTGCAGTGGCTCTGAGGAAATGTACTAAAGGCTGACCATATGTATGCGGAAAACCCCGGCTGATGGTATGGGCACTAGAAGGGTCTGCCGCAGTTGTTGCATCACCTAATTCTACCCTGACGGTAGTTCCCTGTCACGATAAAATTGTAAAACAATGATAAGAAAAATTGCAGCATAACAAACCAGTATAAGTGACGATAAAGCAACAAAACACATTTATGTAGCATAATAAGTGCCAAAATCTGGTCTACACCCAAACTAACTACTAACCATACCCAAATTCAGTGCTAACAAAATATACACTAGTCAAAAGTTTAACCCTCAAAACTTGGGCATACCGTTTTCGACGACAAAACATAATAGTTAAATCGTAACTTTCAAGATTTTATGCTACAAACTTATGCATTATAATTTTCTCCAAATCAAGTCTACTTCTCGACAACTACTCTTCACAATTAAACATTTATTAATATATTACTCGTAAATTAGAAACACGGAGTGCCAATCATCGTGATATAAGAAAAACTATTTGGTGAGGGTGGGAGTCCGTCATTTATTGGTTCGTGTTATTAAGGGTGTAATTAAAAGTAAATAAGTCTAATAATGGCATTTAGGGTAGTACTTATGGCCTTTAGGGTGTATGAGTGTCTTTAGGATAATTTCATGGCAGTTATGATCATATGTCATCCTTATGACGTATCCAAGACATTTGTGATTTGTGTATAACGCATGATGTTTATTGTACTAGTGTAATCTTGTAATTTTACAAAAATACTTGTTAAATACCCTTAGGATAAAAATGCATGAGACCTCCTTGGCTACGGTACAATGAGAAATTGATGTACTGACTCAGCAAGGGATCTCATGCCATGTTCTCTAGAAGTAATTAGTTAGCCGAAACGAAATTCATGAACTACCAATCATTTCTATAATTTAAACCAACATTATGCACTAAATATTAAGACTCATAAAGAAAATTAAAGTCTAAAATGAGTTTTCAATTCCATTTCTACTCATATAAGAAAACAAAACCTTCGATTTTAAAGACAACCCACAGTTCTATTGAGAAAATAAACCACTCATTATAGGTGATCAGTCTACTTGAGAGGGTTCCCTGAAGAACCTTTATGATATGGACGGGGAAATTCTGTTTTAAGCGGATATGTAGATGCAGACTTTGCAAGTGACCTTAATAAAATGAGAAGCATGACAAGGTATGTTTATACCTTGGGATCGACTGCAGTGAGTGAATTCATTGTTTCAGAAGTTGGTGGCATTGTCAACAATAGAAGCGGAGTATGTAGCAGTGACAGAAGCGAGCAAGGAAATGATATGGTTGAAAGGTTTATTAGTAGAGTAGGGGCATTAGAGGGAGAAAAGTACTTTGTACAGTTACAGTCAGAGTGTTATTCATTTTGTCAAGAACTCGACTTATAATGCAAGGACAAAACATATAAATATTCGCTACCATTTCATTCGGCCGGTTCTGGAAGAAGGTGAGGTACTACTAGAAAAGATTCTTGTTCGAAGAATCCAACAGACATGTTGACCAAAAGGGTAATTGAAAAGTTGAAGCTCTGCAAGACTTCAGTGGCAAGACTTCAGTGGGTCTGTTGGACTGAGAGAGACGGTGAACCGCATCAAGAAGGTTATGTTAGTACCAATCCGAGTTGAAAGATGAATGTAGATATCTATAACTCCAGGTCACATGACACCAAAGTGGGATATTGTCATATTGTGGGGCCAAGTTGTGTTGAACTTCAGCCTAGGGCTTTGAATTTCAAATTACACATGTTTTCACCCTTTATTGATGAAAGAAGTATAGTCATCCCTCTTTTTTTTTTAGGAAGAATTGTTTGCCATACATTGATGAAACCAACTAGGTGTGAAGACTTTATTGCCAAGAATTTACTGTTTTCTTCGATCTTACGGGTGAGTGAAGGCTATAAGTAGCCATGTTCATTCACAATATCAGTATCCCATTTCGAGTGAATGTTCTTTGTACAAGTGAAAACAGAAAGAGTGTGAGATCAAGAGAGTTATGTGAGTGTGAGGGTAAGAGAATTGTAGTGATATTTTTGTAAACAGGGAGTGCATTAGAGTTTGTGTACAGTAACTCAGGAATATTATAGTTTCACAGTCATAGTGGACTAGCTTGGTGGGGGCGTAGGACTTGCTCGAACCTCTATAAATCTTGCGTGTCATCTGTTGGGTTTTCCTCTTAGTGGGGAAACCTAGTTGGGTTTGGTTGAGTAAACCGAATTTAGGCCTAAGTTGGTTTTCTATGGGTCGGTGGAATTAAGGTTAAGGGGAGTCTATAAATACTATCCTTAATTTAATTTAGAAAAGGGAACACAATTAGAAACGCACAAGAAAAGAAAGGAGAGAGAAAGAGGTCTGCAGCAAGGGTTGAGTATTTTCAGCACGTACAGTCTTCGGTGTTCGGGAAATCCGACGATGAGATCTTCTCCGATTGAGCTGAAATTGTGCAAAGGTATTCTTGACTTGTTTATCTAGTATGTAGACAGCTGGATTGGTATTTGGTGGCCGGAATACTAGTGAATTTAGAGTTGTTTTAGACTGCATATTTCTGAGCTGGTATACTCTTTCTTGTGAGGTTTTTTCGTGTTTGAGACTGATTCTTTGGGAGTATGAGTCTCGGGTTTTGTTTTATTGAACAAGGAAGACATAGTTTTTAACTCAATTGCTTATTATAGTAGATTTAGAGTTGACTGTTTGTCCCGTAGTTATTTCTTCTAATATTGAAGAGGTTTTCCACGTTAAAAATCATTGTCGTATTTACTTTCAGTTCTTTGTTTATTGTTACCACTATGTTACATATTTTTCTCATAACTAGCACAAGTGAGTTAAAACTTCTTTTCTCTTATTTTCCCAACATCATTATTCTTTATCTGATTCGTGGTTTTTGCCATTGCTAATATCTTAGTATTTCCCCATTAGAGAAAAACTCTAAGTAGATTAATCACCTATTTGGAGTGGTTTACTTTCTCAACAAGTTAAACACTCAAAACTGACTAAAAATCCATTAATGCAGGATAAATCCTATTCCATTTTATAGTTACTAAAAAAAAGATCGATCATCCATTAATAAGCACAAATACATCATCAGTTCAATTAAAAACCAATCCAGATGCTTAATACAATGAAAAAGAATCAACAAAGAAACGCGAATTTTATGAAACGAAAGCAGATAGTAAGATTTGAACGATTAAACTAGTTTGAAGCAGAAGAGAGTTAGGTATAGAGAAAAGCAAGTCGTAAACCTAGAGAGAGAGAGAGAGAAAGTGAAGATAAACCTGTAGACATGGAGGAAGTTGAGGTTGGTAAAGAGATCTGTGTTTTTGAAGATCTGAGAGTTCTCTAGGAATGCCGAAATCCGAATCCATCGTCTGTCTTCGATTGTGGTTTTCTTTTGCTCTGCTTTGCTTTGCTTTAATAGTGTGGTGTTTGTTTTTCTCCTACCTTTCAACTACTTTAGTCAGCCGTTTTTATAGTGTGTGGGCGATACTACCAAACGACATTGGTTTTGCTTTACATTTTCCAAACTTCCCCTTCTTTCTTTCTGTATTTACTAGAGAGTCCTGGGGTAACGAATATGAGAACTCAGTACACATTACATATGAATTTACGTAAAATAAAATTCGTCTATGATGACTTTTATACAAATAGAAAACAATAGATGAATTATGTTTTTTTCTTTAACAACAAAGTTTGAACTAGGCAATTGATATATCATATGTTACCACTTGACTAAAACAAATTTTACGTAAAATTTGAAAAGTTTGACTAATTATGTTGGTATCAGACTTGTAAACTTATTGTATATAGATTCGCTTAAAATTTTCTTTTTGACGAACGTTTATTTTGTTTAGTGAGAACATTTTCACTACATTCTCTATTAGTCATATCGATACCTTCGTCAATCGTTCGAATTTGGTCAATCATTATGCAAATTATCTTATTTCGTTAGTTTGTCCGTAAGTTTATGCATAACATAATAAATATACATTTCTAACAGAAAAATAAATTATGGAATGGAAAAAGTTTTGAAAAAAAAATGCAATAATACTAGTGCATCAAGTAGAATTGGGTTTGTAATTCTATTTTTAAATGAGGGTTATATTTGTAAATTGAATTTAATGCCCACGGATTTAGCTTATAAATCAGAACACAGTATCACACCACCTTCGGTTTTACAAACTCACTTACCTAACGCACCCGCGAATCTCAACGTAATATTCCCTTGGTGAACTTTTTGGAATTCTGATGCTCAATGGCTACTCACGTGTAAGTTATGAGACCCTATTTTATGACAAAAATTATACTTTGTCCCAATTAGCCAATTGTATATCCATTTAGGTTCTTAAAGAAAAAAACTTGTCACATTGTTTTGTTCATATTTTTTTTAGAAAACGATTACGATCTACGCTAGTTGTTACAAGGCATTCATACATCATAAAGATGTGATAAACACGATAACCACTTAAGTTAAATTAATAATGAAAGAAGCCTAAAGTCCAACAACATGAAAGAGGCCTAAAGCGCGACAAATTTGTTACATCACCTATACCTTTTTTTTTGTTGAAAGGCATTATCTATACCTTTAATAACACAAATTCAGTAATCATGGATTTCACCTCTTCTGGATTCGAAACTGCGACCTCCAGAGTTTGGAGTTTATGTCAATACTTGCCCAAGTATTGACCTTAAGTGTCACATTTGTAAGAGGCATCTCAGTTGTAAAGTTCAATAAAGTAAAAAAGAAAAATCGAACTAAAGGTGACAAATTCGAAAGCAAATATCTGATTGAGAAGTTCTAAAGGCGTTTCGTGTTCCCGTAAAAGTACAGCTATGTGGAAAGCACCCTCGAGATTTAATTTTTTTTTGTTAAATGTATCTTCCTCAAAGGAGGCATTCCCATTTCTTTTGGCTTAATATTGGTGGACTTGAACCGATCTGATTACAAAACAGGTTCGTGCACACAGATTTTATAGGTCGACCACTTTCTACTGGATACAACTTAAAATTAGTAGACTTGACTCAAATTTTTGACCAACTCAGATTTACCATTTCAAAGGGGTTGTGAAACGCGCTTCTTACAAGAACGAGAAGTTCTTAAAACTTCTTTGTCTAATTTGTTTTTTCCTATTTGAGTATTTGTGAAGATTGATGTCCTATAATCAAGAGACCTCTCCAATAAGACATTCAAAAATTAGAAAACAAATGTTTGGGTCAAAATATGCAACAGAAATAATAAGAAAAGGCCAGTGAAATTTTGATACAATATCTCTAATTATTAGGTTTTTTATGTTAAAATAATATCTCTAATTATTGATTAGGTCACTTTCCACTTTTTTTAAGTTCAAAATATCCCTAGCAAACAAAAATCATTTTATCTCTCAAGAAATTTTAGGGTTCATTTCTTTTTTATCTTTTTCTTCCATTTTAATCTAAATTAGATGTTGCATTGAAGATGCTTTAAATGATTAGTCTTGTGATTCTTAAGGGACATTCTCATTTATAGACGTCAGGCCCAACCCAGACCCAAAGCCAGCAAAACAGCTTTAGGCCTTCAATTTTAAGAGGCCCTGATTAGGGCTGGGAAAAAAGTCTGCAAACCCGAAATCCGTCACGGGTACCCGAGTCCTAAGGAGCCCGCGGGTACCCGAAACCCCGAAAGCGGGTTTAGCCCGACCGCCCCGATGAAATCAACGGGGCGGGTACGGGTTTTGAAGTGCTGCCCGACATCCCACCCGAACCCGCCCGATAATCTTTACCCGACATAACTCGCTTAATAATGTCATCCATTTATACGATAATAACTATGCACATTATATGTATCCTTGCTTGTATGTATTTATGTATGCATCTATAACATATATAGATATATTTTTAAAGTATTTGAAGTGTATAATATTGATATATATACATATATTGTTGTCCAAGTGCGGAATGCCCTTGACACAACATTGTTAAGAGAAACTTAATTAAATTTTAGTATCGATAGCAATTTTGGTAACATCGAAATAGAAATATTTTGATCATTTCGACCGCACTATTTTGAAACTTTGGTGGAAACCCGATACTCGACCGCCTGGTTTGACGGACTTAGACGGGTTTTGGACACTAGGATTTTTTAAATAATATGTCCGATTAAACCCGAAACCCCGAATGGACAGAGAGTTTCAAAGCCCGACCCGATGAATGACATGAACCCGACCGGTCCAACCCGAACAGATTCCCACCCCTAGCCCAGATGAAGATTTAATTACTTATTTTACTGCTTGTAATTATTAACATAGACGAGAATTTAGTAGATCACGCTATGCAACGCAACTGAGCAATAGATCTTAATAGATCCGGGCATCCCGCTATACAAGAAATGATTACTTATGTTATTATAAAATACTAATATACTTAGAAGTTTCTAAAGTCTTGAGTGTTTCTACTAATAGAGATCAAGCCGACCTTGGAAGTTATAAATATTATGTTTTGTTTTGACAAGTCTCAGACGAAGGAGAGTTTTTGAGTTGGAGTTCTTATTAACTGTGATCAAATTTTGGGGAAGAAATAAGAAGTTTCTAGGGTTCCAGTTTCAAAGAAATTTTTGAAGAGGAAAAAGAAATACAAGTGATTGCAATTATAAAGATGTCACGGGAAGAGGAAGAGAATGCTGGGGAGCTTAAAATTGGAGAGGAATTTTTGAAGGCCAAGTCGTTGATGAATTGTGAAGTTGCCCTAATTCTTGATCGCAAGTATGAGCAGCTACAAGAAAGATCGAGTGATCCCATGAATCAAGTTTCTCAAGTCTTTGAGAAGTCGTTACAATATGTGAAGCGTTTTAGCCAGTACAAGAACCCTGATAGTGTTAGGCAAGTTCGAGAAACACTGAGTAGACATGAGTTGGCTGAATTTGAGCTTTGTGTGTTTGGCAACTTGTGTCCTGAAACTGTAGAGGAAGCTATAGCTATGGTTCCATCTATCAAGACCAAAGGACGAGCTCATGACGATGATGCTATTGAGAAGATGTTGAATGATCTTTCTGTGATTAAGAAATTTGAGTGAAGGCTTCTCAGCAGTCTCTTCAGATTTCTATAAATTTAACCTTCAGAATCATGAAAATCAAGTGTTTTTTTTTTTTTTTACTTTTATCCTGTACTAGATATAACCCGTGCCTATAGGGCACGGACAGTTTAGTTGTGATAAATCTCTAAAAAATATTATGAACTTACACATATGATGAGTTTGATATTTAATTAGATATGGCAAATCAACAAAAATTATAAAATTTTGATAGAGAGTAAAAAATGTTGTCAAGCCAGATAGAGTTTTCAAGCATCTCCGAGACATTTCAACAAAAAAAAAACATCTCTGAGACAACATATAGTTGTCTGAAATTATAAAATTGGTACTCGCAATCCTCTTCTTGGATGAGAAAAAGTTGTATATTTCACATGATAGATATTTTTGGTGATAGATATTTAACTCGTTGTCAGAAACATATAGTTGTCCGAAAAGTAAAAAAGTTGTCTAGCCATATCGAGTTGTCGAGCCAAAAAATAATAGATATTTAATTGGATATGGTACTCGCATTCCTCTTCTTCGACGAAAAATAACACTATAAAATATGTATGAGTTTTCAAGCATCTCCGCTAAGTTTAACCTCCACCGTCAAAAAGAAGGAAAAGCGGTATTTCAACGAAATAAACTTTGCAATATAAATGAATCCATAGAGATATGAAATCTAAGATTACAAAATCCATAGAAAACATGTTACCAGAAAGTCAAAAACTGATTTACAATTAAAACAAAAAACATTTCACTACATCTATTTACCGGCTAAAACTCGACATATATAAAGGGTGGGGAAATGTTCCTTGATTGAGTCCAAAAGCGTAACATCAATGTCAAACCACTACTGCCTTTCTCAGGAAAATCAACTAAGTTCTATTGTTTTGAATAGACTTGCAGTCTTAGTCTTTATAACATAGATATCAGCAGAGTACCATTTGAACTTAAAACAAATGTAAATCAACCAGTAAAACAACAATATCATTGGCATCCATGCGTTCCACTTTTCCCGAACACTGTTTGAGTAGCGAAAATCAATTGGTTATTAAACAAAATAAAAAACTAACTTTAATCGAATCACGAGAAGAATAATCTTGATAGCACAAGACTACCTATGCAGATGATGTTAGAATTCCATGAAATACAACACAACACAACACAACACACATAGGCTCTCATCAAAAAAAAAAAAAAACACACACATAGGCTAGGTTAGTATATCGACATTCAAATCCTTACAAATAAGAACATATTGTTATGGAAACATATGAAAAACAAAACTTTTATTTGTCACCCCAATATGTGTCAGTGAGCAAACCACTATAATAGTTCGCCAACTGTTGAAGCAAACCAATATAATAGTTTGCCCAACTGTTGAAGCAAACGTGACGAATGAAGAGAATCCAAGGTACAAAGATACTCATAACTTTTTGAAGAAAAAAAATTGAATTGTTAGTCAACATCAAGCATCAATGGACGAACTCATTTGTTTTGTTATTTTTCTCCTTAATTTGTTTTTGTGCTTCACATTCAGTCTTTGATGCTAAATGCATGAAGAAAATACACCAACATAATTACATATTTGATGTTGAAAATAACACTTAACTTATGAGTTTAAAAAATTATTTTCCAGAGAAGATGTTGAGACTTGTTACAAGAAATATAAAACAATGGATGATCGGGTTAGAATGAATAGTTAAATTCAAAAAGAGAAACTCATCGATTCTGAGCAAGTAAATGCAACCTTTTTGAATAACCAACAATCTAAAAGAAGAATAAAACGTTAAACAAGGGACGACTACACAGATTAGTAAAAGTAGAAGAATAACCGCAAGCTCGAAAAATGGAGTGCCCGAAACTAAAACCTTAAACAAAGTAACGTAAAATTTGTTCAATTAATATTAAAAAAAAACAATTAACATCTTGGGTTAAAAAAGAAATCATAAGTGGCTTTTTAACCTTTAATAAACTGAAATAAGAAACCACCACTTTTTGGTCTTTTCCACCGTCTATACTGATGGGTCATGAAAATGCCCCATCTGAGTCGTTTAATTTAGCCAAGTTAGTCGATTTCGAGTCTTTATTATAATAAAATGGTTGATTTTCTTAATTAGGTGTCTTTTGCAGAGTTAGGTGTGAAAAACGGTTAAAAACGAGGAAAAGATACATGAAGGGTATTTTGGTCATTTTGAGTCAAGGACATTCTGGTAATTTGGTCAAGGTCAGTGCGTGGTTGAAAATTAGAGGTCGAGACGAGCCCGTAGGAGAAAACGGAAGTCAAATCGGAGTCCGGACGAAGGAATAAATCAAAGTCAAAGTTTAGTCAAATGTTGTTGACTAGGTGGGAGACTTTCGATGGACATTCGGGCACGCGGTATGGAGGAAGAAACGTGGCGCGCTATGGAGGCTGGTGCATCTAAATCCTGTGTTTCTGCTAAGCATCGAAGTGGACCCTATAGGCCTGATCCGGTGGAGCGCGCAGTAACTTGCTTCGGTAGTCCCACTTCAACGTTTTAATCTTGACCGTTCTTCTCCGCGTGTCCCAGATCGACGGTTGCTGAGCGTCCTTCTCAATCTAATGCTTCTGTGTAGCCCGTTGCAACTTAGTTCCGTAGCCCCGATCTCACGTTTTAATCTTAGCCGCTCCCTTCCGCGTTTTTTAGATCAGACGGCTGCTGTGCATCTGGCCCTTTTATTAGTGTTTCCGTGTTACCCGAAGTTGCGTATGAGGTTGCTCCCGGACGCGTGTCCATGCCCCGACCATCCAGATCCGGGATTTTGTCATCCGACGGTCACTAGCTGCTGCCGCACGTCATTTTAGCAACCAAAAAGCACTGTAGCCGCGTGTTCTTACACCCTAACGGCCAGATTTTCCCTTCCAATTCATAGCCGACACATGGCACCTTGCTAGCTGCTCGGAAACTTCCCTTTTCAGCCATTATTCCAGAAATAACCTCTCTTTTATTCGTTTTTACCATTTAATCCCAACCAAAACCCTAACCCTATATAACACACCTTTCTCCTCCATTAAAACCTAGACTTGCAAACCCTCTCAATCTCCCTCTCCTCTTTCAATCCCCTCTTACCTATTTCTTTCTCTCTTCTCTACTACTAAATCCACTTTATCCATTATTTTTCCATCTTTCTCTACTACTACTTCTTCTCTACCACTATTCTTTCTTCCATTAATAGTCTTCTTCTTCCTTCCATATTCTTCTATCATCTTTACCCTCTTCATCTCTTCTTTCCAACTTCTTTCTAGATCTAATTTCTTCCTTCTCTTTCTTTTTTCTTATTTGGGTGGCAATAAAATAGCTATTACTTGGATTTCTTGGAGTAAGATTCTTGAGTACAAATGGAGCAAATCTTAGACAAATTGGAGATACATGGGGATATGGAATTTGATTGGTGATTTCTTTCCATTAATTTCTTAGTATTTTCATTTATTTTACAATGTCAATGAATGTTATTCTAGATTCCATGTATAGTTAACTTAGCAATCTAAGGTTGTGAATGAAACCCATTTTGGATCTTTATAATACTTGTTCTTGATTAATTTATCCATTATTTTTCCGAATCTCTATAAGGTAGACAATTAGAATTAGTAATTATAAAATTGTTTTATCTAGAACATCATCCGGAATCCAAATAGTTCATTATATTGGATCCCGAGTAAATACAAAAGAGATTTAAATAATTAAGTGCTTGTTTTATAAAGTGAAATTATGTGGTGGATTTTATAACCTTAGATATCTTCTCCCCTCTCTTAGATAGTTTAGATAGTTTCATTTGTTTTCTTATTGCTTATATATCAATCATCAATTTTATGAGGGGTGTGTGTGTGTTTTAGTCTAAGTTAGATATTGACATCTTGATTATTGGGTTAAACTCGCCGTTAATATCCGAAGTTACCTACCTATCTCTTGGGACGATACACGATCTTATTATAAATACTATAACTTGACCCCGTATACTTGCGGGAATAGACCTATTTTTAGGCCTATCATATACATCAAATCAACTGAGAAAAAACTAATATAAATATCATTTATACTAATAATAAATGGTAAATTCCTATATTGAAAAATATGTATACCCAAATATTTCATCATATTTGAGTAAAAGAGCTATGCAATGTAATGAATCCAGTCTGAAGTTATGTAAATGGGTCATTCAACTACAAATGTTAGTCTAAACTACAGAACTAATTCAGAGTTAAAGTGGAAATCTCGGAAACTAACCTTTGGATATTTAAGATCCTTGAATTCGTTATGTTTCAATCGACCACCAAAAACAACACAAACTCCAATAACAACAAGAAGCGGCTTTTCACCACAGGCATTTTGTTGTTGTTGTCTAGGATACCTTTGACCGTTAGCCAATGTCAATTCCATCT
>BEHA01000612.1:2081500-2108719 GCA_002897215.1 Eschscholzia californica subsp. californica
CTAGATATAACCCGTGCCCTTAGGGCACGGACAATTTAGTTGTGATAAATCTCTAAAAAATATTATGAACTTACACATATGATGAGTTTGATATTTAATTAGATATGGCAAATCAACAAAAATAATAAAATTTTGATAGAGAGTAAAAAATGTTGTCAAGCCAGATAGAGTTTTCAAGCATCTCCGAGACATTTCAACAAAAAAAAAAACATCTCTGAGACAACATATAGTTGTCAGAAATTATAAAATTGGTACTCGCAATCCTCTTGGATGAGAAAAAAGTTGTATATTTCACATGATAGATATTTTTGGTGATAGATATTTAACTCGTTGTCAGAAACATATAGTTGTCCGAAAAGTAAAAAAGTTGTCTAGCCATATAGAGTTGTCGAGCCAAACAATAATAGATATTTGATTGGATATGGCACTCGCATTCCTCTTCTTCGATGAAAAATAACACTATAAAATATGTATGAGTTTTCAAGCATCTCCGTTAAGTTTAACCTCCACCGTCAAAAAGAAGGAAAAGCGGTATTTCAACGAAATAAACTTTGCAATATAAAGGAATCCATAGAGATATGAAATCTAAGATTACAAAATCCGTAGAAAACATGTTACCAGAAAGTCAAAAACTGATTTACAATTAAAACAAAAAACATTTCATTACATCTATTTACCGGCTAAGGTGTCGTTTGGCAACCGAAAGTATAAGTACTTTTGCTTGTAATAGACGTTCTTTTGCTTCAAAAAAGTTAAAAATTATCAAAAGTATATTTGGCAAAAATGTTACTTATAAGTTAAAAAGTCAAAAAGTTAGTTTGGTGATGTAATTACTTTTCTATTTTTCATTTTCTCATAAAGATGTTTGATTTTAATTGAATTTATTTGAAAATTTCATGATTACTCTTTTGAAAGAGGTGGCGGCAACATAGGTGGTAGTTGTGGTTGTGGTGCCGGTGGTGGATCCTTGGAGGTATGGTGATGAAAGCGTAATGGTGGTTATGATATTGCTTGATTGAGGTGTGGTAGAGTTCGGTGGCAGCGGTAGTTGTGGTGGTGAAGGTATGTGGATAGTGGTGGATGTATGAGGGAGGATGGTGTTGGTGGAGGTATGATGGTGGTGTGGATGTATAGTGTTGGTAGAGGATGTACGACGAAAGTATGGATAATGGTGGTGGTGGAGGTATGGTGGTGGAGGTGGAGGTCGGTGGTGGTTTGGGTATGGTATGGTGATGGTGGAGGTGCGGTGGTGGTGGTGATGCGGTGGAGGTGATGGTCGATGTATGGTGGTGGTGGTTGAGCTCTAGTTGTGGTTGAGATGCGGTGGAGGTGGTTAAGATGCAGTGGTGGTGGTGGAGGTGTATGGTTGTGGTGGTGGTGGTACAATGGTGTGGTGGAAGTTTAGTTGTGGTGGTGGAGCGGAGATAAACAAAGAAAGAGTTTTGGTAAAGTAAAATTTATGTATGTGCTGAACAAAAGTTACTTTACTTTGAAGTCAAAAGCTAAAAATCTGAACTACAAAAGAAAGTCAAACTTTAACTTAATTGGAGTCGGAAATTTTTACGTTACCAAACTAACTTTTTCACTTTTCTACTTAAATAAGCAAAAAAGTAACTTATTTTAGTGTTGCCAAACGACACCTAAAACTCGACATATATAAAGGTGGGGAAATGTTCCTTGATTGAGTCCAAAAGCGTAACATCAATGTCAAACCACTACTGCCTTTCTCAGGAAAATCAACTAAGTTCTATTGTTTTGAATAGACTTCTAGTCTTAGTCTTTATAACATAGATATCAGCAGAGTACCATTTGAACTTAAAACAAATGTAAATCAACCAGTAAAACAACAATATCATTGGCATCTATGCGTTCCACTTTTCCCGAACACTGTTTGAGTAGCGAAAATCAATTGGTTATTAAATAAAATAAAAAAACTAATGGTGTGTTTGGATGGCGGAATCATGAATCCGCGGATTCATGAGTCCTTGGGATTCATGATTCCACGGATTCATGAATCCAAGTAATATTTTTTGGCTTGTTTGACAACTAAGAATCCTATGATTTATTATTATTTGAGTATTTTTAATCGTCTTTAGAAAAAATATGATTTTTGAAAAAAAACAATGATTTTGAAAAAGAATGATGATTTTGTAGAAGGAAATATTTTTTTGTTAATTTTAAGTTTGAAATTTAGGCTCATTATTCCAAAATCCTAGCAAATCCTAGGGGGTAGGGTGGGATTTTGGTCCAATACAAATTTTGGAATTAGGAATCCTTTGGATTCAAGAGTCCTAGGATTCTTGGTAGCCAAACAGACCAAGGATTCATGATTCCTACCAAATTCCACTTTTGATAGGAATCCTACTTAGGAATCCTGCAACCAAACACACCATAACTTTAATTGAATCACGAGAAGAATAATCTTGATAGCACAAGACTACCTATGCAGATGATGTTAGAATTCCATGAAACACAACACAACACAACACAACACAACACAACACAACACAACACAACACAACACAACACACATAGGCTAGGTTAGTATATCGACATTCAAATCCATACAAATAAGAACATATTGTTATGGAAACATATGAAAAACAAAACTTTTATTTGTCACCCCAATATATGTCAGTGAGCAAACCACTATAATAGTTCGCCAACTGTTGAAGCAAACCAATATAATAGTTTGCCCAACTGTTGAAGCAAACGTGACGAATGAAGAGAATCCAAGGTACAAAGATACTCATAACTTTTTGAAGAAAAAAAATTGAATTGTTAGTCAACATCAATCATCAATGGACGAACTCATTTGTTTTGTTATTTTTCTCCTTAATTTGTTTTTGTGCTTCACATTCAGTCTCTGATGCTAAATGCATGAAGAAAATACACCAACATAATTACTTATTTGATGTTGAAAATAACACTTAACTTATGAGTTTAAAAAATTATTTTCCAGAGAAGAAGATGTTGAAACTTGTTACAAGAAATATAAAACAATGGATGAGCGGGTTAGAATGAATAGTTAAATTCAAAAAGAGAAACTCATCGATTCTGAGCAAGTAAATGCAACCTCCCAATTATGTGTTAGAGACATTTTAACAAACACTTAATATACACATATTATTAGATGATCATAAGCTATAGTAAGACGGAAAATTAATCAGAAGTATCTCACTCAAAATCAAGATATTCTCATTCAGGGGTTTGGGATTCAGTGAGCTAGTCCAATTATAATAACTTTAAAACTTGATAAATGAAAAGGAAATGAGGAAAACAAACCGATTTGTAACGTTTAGCAGAAGTATCTGGTTCATGTCATACAATCTGCAACAATAGAAAAACCTTGTAATTACTAAAAACAAAAAGAAAACTCCTGATGAATTGAGAAAATAAATAGAGACAAAGTGGTAACAACAAATTATTATATGGTGGGGTCAACTAGAATGCAACTTGCCATTAATTGCCAAGACTAAATTCAAAGGCTATGAGCGTAGGCTTTGAAATTCACATGCAGAAAACAGATGGAAGAAGAAAATCAATCCATTCCCTGGATTTGAGGAAGATTTTTTCTCCCATGCATTAAATGATGAAGACTTTTGTTGCCTAAGCATTTAATGTGTTGTTTTTGATTTCACAGATGAGAAGGCTATAAATAGCCATACTCTTTCATCATTTGAAGCATCCCATTTTCTCAAGTCTCCTGGATAAGTGAGAGAGTGAGAAAGAGTGTGAGATCAGAGAGTTGAGTGAGTGTGTGAGGGTGAGAGTTGTAGTGATAAGATATTGTAACCGGGGAGTACACTAGACTTTGTGTACGGTAACTCGGGTTGGTTGTAACTTCATATTCATAGTGGATTTGCTTGGTGCGGCTAAAGAGGACGTAGGACTTGCTCCGAACCTCTATAAATCTTGTGTGTCATTATTCTTCATTTGCTTCGTGGTTATTTTCTATTTATTCACCATTTCATCCAAGATCCTGGTTTTCCGCATTAGAGAAAAACTCTAAGTAGACTGATCACCTATAAAGAGTGGTTATTTTTTCTCAACACAAATCACACAGACACATGATGAATAAGAAAGAATTTCTTACTTCACTCTAAAGAAGAAGAAGAAGGAAGAAGAAAGGGATGGTTTTGGCGTTTGGAAATCCAACTATCTTTTCTCTATGTAACTCATTTTCTCCTTCTTTAATTTTGACCGTTTGGAGATTGACTGAGTAATGTAGGTAGTAAATGGGGAGAGAGAGTTATATTAATCTTGGTCGTTGAACTATCCCTTGACGGTGTAGATTAGAAAATGAGTGGGGTGTTAGTGGGTGATCAAATTTCATTTTTTTGAGGTAGGTAATAGATCCAAGAGTTAAGATTGTAGTAGAAAATGCAACGAACGGCTGGATTTATCTTTTGGCTTGTCCCAGTCAGCAAAAAACTTTGCGTTTTATATAATAGACTAGGTATAGCCGTGCCTCCGGCACGGCAGATCTCGTTTTTCTTTTGTTGTGCAAAAAAATTAAGATAAATCATAATCTATTACAATCCTTATTCCGGCACGACACATCTCGTTGAGTGCATTATCTAATTAGCTAGTACATTATTTTGCATTTAGTTTGTAAAAAAATACTTCTATTGCATCATTTCCAAATTATTGTACTCCAGGTAAATAATATCATTTATCACATTAGGTATCGAATAAAAGGACAGGCTAAACACCTTCACTAAACAAACTCCTTAATAATTTAACAAAATAAAAAAGAAACAAATCTTCAAAAAGAAGCTTAGGTTTAGCACTTAAATTTCCCAAAAAAATAGATAGTCCGTTGTTAGATTCCTAAATGGAAAAACATTTATCTCGTCTTAACTCATCTGAACCCTTCAATTCTACACATCTATCCACCAACGCCGCCAGTTCAAGATCCACCAATGATAAAAAAAAAAAGTTAGACGGAATTAGTTTAGTGATACAATAATATTTCAAACTTACTAAAACCCATTACCAATGTAACAATTTCAGCAACAACTCAAATTACCTAAGTTTTATATTCTTTTGACATATGCATCAAGGCTAACGTCTAAAAAAAACCTCCCCCAAGATGGCACTCAATGTCAATGATATCCAAATGATATGCAAGGGAGAGCAATCTGTTTCACCATTTTCTATTTTAGAATCTCTTCAATACATTCCCCGACCTTTGTTAGGGAATCTGCATCCCAAATGTTATGTTCATTAAGGAAGACGTTGCTACATTTTCACAAACACTAAACACGTTATTGCCCAAAAAATTAGAAATCAGTTAACTAATTACAAAAATTAAAAATAAAATAAAGATAACATAATTTAAAAAGGATACTCTCTAACTTTATAATGCGAAATGTTTATAGCAGAGCTTGGGTCAGATGGATCAGAGCCTTTAGACTTCGATGCTAATTCTTTAGGATCCCTCACTAAAAGCTTCACCAGCTCGGAAGATGCAAACTTGAACTTATAACCCAAGTCTTTTTCATAAGCAAATGGTATTATACTAAGGAGCAAAGACTACAAAGAGATTTTATTAAGAACAGGATATGGCTTCAAACTAAATAAAACTCAGGTTTAATCATAAGCAGTACTAAAGTAGCTCTTAGCAACATTGCTAGAAAGAATCTGCAACACTGGACTATTTGTTGTTCCAACAAATCTTGGAGTCCTGAATTGACTAACAGCTGCTCCTAGACCAAGATAATGATCTAGAATCTTCTGGAAAGTTCCTCTCTTAAGCACTCTAAGCTCCAGCGGTCCTATAGTCTTCACCTTTCTCGACCCGATATAAACCGCATCTTCAAATGTCTTATCCAAACTATTACAACATTCACTTAATACCTCATCGTCCGTTGTCTCAGCATTTAACTCCCAAAATATCACGTAGTGGCCTGGCTCTAATGACATGTCAGCATGACTACTATAATCGACAAGTTCGAGTTTTTCTTTCATTAATCGTTTGCTTGCTATTTCTACTGCTAATTGGAGATCTTTCTCCATGTTCTTGTCTATGTTGATTGTTAATAGCAGACTTCTTCTGCATACAAACTGGAGTTCAGGTGTTGAGTTATGAAACCCTTTTTACCTTCACTATATCATCTAATATGTACCCATACAATCCTGCATATTCAATCAACAATTGAGATTGTTCAGATTATACATAACTTTTTTCGATTGAAAATGATGATTATACTCTTATAATTTTGAAAAGCAAAAATTGATTCGAAGATATCAAAATAAGAACTTGCTTTCATATAACAGTAATGTATAAACGGTAACCAATAATTTCACTTCACCTAAACCACCCATATTTTCTTTTAACCATTTTCAGCTATGTATTAGTTAAGATTCTGTTTTTTCAATTGGAATAGGTCATAGAACTTTGATACGATGATAACGATAGACGGTAAGTGTGATAAAGATAGATTCCTTTTTTAATTCTACCTCAGATTTAAAACTTATGTCATTAACTTTGACTTCAATCATAAGAAAGGTGAAATTTTGTTTTCCTTCACTATCATAAGATTGTTCTCCAAACTCCGCCTAATTTCTTCGAAAGTCATCTTAATGTGAACATAAAATATCGATAAAAACATAATATTATTAATTAGGTAGAGATATAACAGGAAATCAAGGTAAATAAACAAACGAAATGTTATTTATCTATTTACCTGCGAAAGTTGATGTCACTCCAAAACTATAGATAACCCCGACAATAAAAGTTGAAAAGTGATTTCGGAGTTTATGTGCCACATTGATAAGTAGTAGGCAAGACACCTACACCATTGTCAATTGATCAGACAATGTCGTTGCTTCTGTTGAAGGGTCTAAACCTCCCTATTTCTTGGAGTTGATTCATGGAGTTGACAAACGAACTACGCGCCATATTATTAGTATTCGCATAATAATACCAACAAGGAAGCAAAAGAGAACTATTTCTTATGACCATTAATTTGGCATTTAAAAATCCCTTATAACATTATCATATTACCTCGAATCGAGCCTCACCAATTGAGGTCTTACGAGAAGATGGATGATCGATCTGATTGTGGGAATTGTTGGAACAGAAGCATTCTAAAAACTGGAATGAAGACTTGGTTTTGCAGCAGAAGCAACATCAACTTACATTGAGGAATTTTATCGAACACATTTTGTGCAGCTTCAAATAATGAATTTTCATGTTTCAAACATGCCAAATTTTCTTTTTGGTTCAAAACTTGGCAAATTTTCAATCTTCATCATAGGTCTATCAAAACACAAGCAAAGGAAAACAGATTGATGATTATAAATCGAACAAATAGCTGCATTCCTCGAACAAATTGATAATTTTAGATGAACTTCAGTCAACAATCCATACAAAAATCATAACTGCATTCATAAATTAAATGAAGAAGAGAAAATCTACATCACAAACGTAACCGGATTGAATAAAGGGAAGAGAAGGGACACAATGGAGACTAAATCCAACAAGAATTGCCACGCCTTAATTGCAAAAGAAACTGCCAGAAGGTGGATCGATTTGGTAGGGGAAAGGAAGTAGACAAATTTAAAGTGAGAGGGAGAATGGGAATGAATTCTCATTAAGGGGTTTGGGCGTTTCAGAGAGAGTTAATGGGAAAAACTTTAACAAAGAGGGAGAGAGAATGAGAATAAAATCTCATTAAGGGGTTTGGGCGTTTGAGAGAGTTAATGGGACAAATTTCTTATTTACTTTCTTGCATTAAGGGGGTTGGGTGTTGCATGTAGTTGTTCATGGAGGAGGGAGAGTTATTTTAATCTGAACGTTGAACCAGTCCGGGGAGTTTAGACGGTCTAGATTTAGAGTGTAATTTACTTTCTTGCATGTAGTGAGTGAATAAATTTGTATGTTTTAGGGAGGGTAATGGATCAAAGGGTGGGGATTGTATCAAACTCGCAACGAACGGCTAGATTTGTCTTTCGACTTGTCCCAGTCAGCAAAAAACTTTGCGTTTTACGTAATTGGACAAGTCAAAGTCAGCAGTCAAATGATTAAGCCCAGTTCAGTTTCAACTCCAACAGAAATGTTAGAAGCACTCTCCTAAGCTCAACTTTAACTCCAACAGAAATGTTAGAAGCACTCTTCAACTGTAAATAAGAAAAGTAACTAACTTTTCTTAATTTCAATTCTCTTTAAATTGAGAATGTAAGCAACTAGAAAAGTGATTGGAAATAAAATCAAGAGTTCATGAAAACTTACATGGTATCAGATTCAGCTAGATCCAACAAATTAGGGTTTTCATTGTGAACTAAAAAACAATCGATCATTCTCGCAAAATCAACAACAAAATTCAGAGAAAGATAGTTAAAATTCAGAAGATTACTATAATTCAGAAGATTACTAAAATTTCAGATGAAGATTACTAAAATTGATATGAAGATCACAATATTTCAGAAGATATTAGATCATATCAAAGATTATTGATCAAAATAGAAGAAAGATAACACAAAATTTCTTGTTACTGTTTTTTTTCGTGCAAAGTCTCCAACAATCTTTTGTTTCATCATGGCAGCATCAAACCAAAGTAATCTTCCACCTATTTCTGCTGTTACTAATTTCATCACTGAAAAGTTGGATGATACAAATTATCTAATGTGAAAAGACCAAGTTGAGACCTTGCTTGGCACTTAAGATAACAGTATAGGTTTGAAAAGAATCAGTTTTACTCAAGTAGAACAAAAATCAGTTTGAAACGAATCAGACATACAAATCAGGTAAAAAAAATAAAAGTTGGTGTTTCGGGGAAATAAAAAAATTTTATAGGGAAGAAAGTTTTGGGTGGAAACAATTTTCTTTTGTTTCCTCCAAACACTACCCACTTTTAAAGTTTTTTATTTGCTTTTTCCTCTATCTTCCTCCCACCACAAACTCCGACGACACCACCAAACTAATTCCAGCAACCATTAACTCTCCTTATTTCTTCACTCTTTTTCCCCTCTTTCTAGTCTTCTATGATTCAAGCGAACCCTCATCAGAAAAACCAGACGAAGCGTAGTTTGGTAGAACCAGATGAAGAGTTATGGCGAAGGGACCATTCCCTTCGCCGGAACTTAGAGAGAAGGAAAGAGGGAGAGGATATGACGAGAGAGAAAGAAGATGATGAAGTCGTCGGCCGTCTCCGGCCACATCCGACCGACGACTTTTTGCCAGAAACTTGTAGGGTGCGTTTGGTTTGAGTTCTTTTGGGTTTTCCATTTTCTTCTCCGAGAATTTTTCTTGTTTCCCCAAAACATTGACCAAAATAAACCGTCTGAAATTCGACTCAAGTCAATTGATCAAATATCAAACAAGAGCACCTCCGCCGTCATCAAATTCACGAAAAGAAACTAAACATCCTAACTTGGCACTACAACACTAAAAGAATACTTTAGGGTGTCTTGGTACCTAGCTCGTCAATGCACATACGCATTCCTTACTTTACCCATGCCACCCATCGCCATCTCTATTTGCTTTTCGTTTTGTTTTCACTTTTTTGTTGACGTGGAGGGCTTTAAAATGATTGTATGAAATTAGTCTATTGAGACGATGAAGTAGGTTTTGTCGATCAGTCTTCTCTTTCACTTCGTCTTTTGGCGACATGTCATGTACCTGTCATCTGACATCAATACGTGATTTCATTCAAAATCAATACATGATTTCAGATGGTAGGTACTTGCGTGACTTCACCCGATGTGAAAATGAGCACCACGATCCATGCACGTATGTGTATATATAAGCTCGACCCAAGGTGACGTTAGACGAAGTGAGTAAGAAATCACGGTACACACACTCAGAGATTGATGAAATGTAACTCATGTGTAAGATCAGGATTTAAATTTCCGTTAAAGCACCTCCAATGCAAGACTCAATCTTAAAATCTTAAGTGACACTTATACGATTTTAGAGTTTTTTTAAGAAAAAAAACCTCTCAAATGCAAACCTCAATTGAAATCTTAAGATGATGTGAAAGCAATTAATTTTAAGATGTCTCAATTAGAAACTCTATTTTTGAGGTCGCTTTTGAGAGTTTTAAGTGTTCACGTCATCAAATTTGGGAGCCCCGGGGCTGGGCTCTCGGTGGGGGGAGGCTCCCAACCCCAAATGTTACCGTTGGGTAACACCCAACGGTAACAAGTGGGGTGAATCCCACTAAAAAGGGATTCACCCCACTTTACTTATTTTTCTTTGAAAAAAAATTCAATTGACTTTTTTTTTTTGATTTTGTTTAATGGTTTTGAACTATCTTTTTCTTTAACTTTTTTTTTTTAATTGTTTATGTTTTTAAAATTATCTCTCTAGAATAATATCAAATTTTGTATTTTATATTTGGAACTAATAATTTATAGTTAAGAATAGAAATCAAAATCTCACACACGTGCATCACACAGTACATAATTTGAATTTGGGAGCCCTTGTTGGGAGTCCGACGTTGAAGTTGGAAAAAAATCAGGGGCTCCCAAAATTGGGAGCCCGAGCTCCTACATTGGACTTGCTCTTAGGAGCAATGAAGAATGTTTATCTCTCAACTACTTTTTCCTAATAAATATAAGTGTGACATGTGTAACTATTAGAGTTTTTTAGAGTGTTCCATTGGAAAAACACTTGAAGTAGAGACAGTCATGTATGCCACATAGGAAAGAGAATCTCAATTAAGAGTTGACACATAAGCTAATTAGAGTTTTCTTTAATTTTTGCATTGAAGATGCTCTTAGCCTAAAAAAGACTTACTGTGCCCGTAGGATATTGCGGTGAACACCTAGTATATGTATAAAATATGATTATGTATGAGAGAAAGAGAGAGTGGGAGATGGGTAGTGGAGATTCAGAAACAAAGGATAAAGAGGTCGTCTAGGTTACCATTTTAGGATTTATTGATTGAGACTTGAGAGAGAGAAAGAGGAAAGTCACTCTTATAAAATGGGCCTTATTGGTTAAAATATCGTTTAGTTAGGCATGCTTCTACCTATTAGATTCTGGGCACCTGCCTAAATCTGATTTGTGTTCTTCACATGGTGGCCCCTAAAATAGGTGGCCCAAACCGAAGCGTTGCTCACTTTGGGTCTGGCCTGACCCTAAGATATCTTAACCGATTTTGGTATTTAACTTTTTTTTTTTAATTATTGACACTATTACATTTCTACTATGACTAGATTTACATGAAGATGATTTTATATTAGCTGTTGAATGTGATCTTTATAAAACTTCAAACAAAAATAGAGAACCTGACTTATCTCTCCCATAACCGATTGACCTATTTTATTATAATAGATTTGTGTGAGAGACTCGTACTAACATTGACAAATTAAACACAAACTGACGGTTAATATTTAACAAATTCATTCACAGTTGTGATTGAAGTTAATCGGCAGTTAAAATTCTCTCACGTTGATATCAACAGGTTACGTCTTTTTCACAAAATGGAGAAGTTATCCATGCCTTTTACAGAAAAAAAATGAAATCTTGCTTTATCAACGCATCTTATTAACTCCTTTTTTTGGATTTATTTTCAATCATATGAAAATTTTACATTTTAACAAAAGGAAATGAATTGAAGAGTTTTTCATTATGTAAGATCCTTTGAACCACAAGGAATTGGAGAATTGTTCTTAAAATTACGACCTTGAAGTCACGTGAGGTAAAAGCGGTATATTTGTAAAAATAGAGATTCGCAACGTGACATGAAAAACAATATTTTAGAAAAATAGACACATTGAGTAAGAATGGTATTTCAAGAAACTAGAACCTTAGGATCCACATCACACTGAAGAAGTATTTCTTGAAAATCATGGTTTTTCAAAACTAGGGGCTCGTCGCCGCAGTTTAGAGAAACAACTAGGGGCTGTAGCTCTATATAAAAAGATACACCATAGACACTTTCTTTATCATCTTAAGAAAATTTCTGTCTGAAATGATAGATATGGCGTTTGAGATACACAACAAAGAGGCTAAAGGGATCGAGAATGATGGTAAGTTTAGCTGGTTCTGATTTTGTCCAATTTATTTTATTTTAAATAAATTTTATCCTCTGAGTTGTGTCTGGATCTAAATTTCTTCTAAATTTTCTTTCACATTTTTGTATGGAATTGAAATATCATACCAATAGGGATGTTGGTGAAGTGAAACAATATAGGAATGTGTGGCATGGGAAAACAAGGAACTGCCTCTCTAAAATGATGGATTGGTGGGAACCCCTCGTACCCCTTACGATGGTAATTAAATCACTCAATAAGAACTTTTTTTAACAGATTTAATCTGTCCATTTCTTTTCTTGATTGTCTAAGATGTAGGTCTCATTTGTTTGTTTCTATTTTCAAAATTAGATCACAAATCTAATTTGATATCTGAATTGACTCAGGTGGATTTGAGGTTGTTTGATTTTTTATTTGCCACATGTTTCAGATTCATTTGAATTGTTAATTCAGAATGATTTTGGTTCTATTCGAACAATACATAAATAAGTCTGAATTAAGAACTCATTCATCTGAAATGACTCTTCTACCTATGACCATAATAAGTTCCTTCTAGATGATTAAATTCAGATAAACCCGGCTCAGACGCGTCATATTCAGAGAATAAAACTACAACTATTATATAACGTTATTTGCAACTTGAAGACCTTAACACAATCTTTGATTGATTGGACTTTTCTTTGGATAACAAAAATAGAGTTATTTTCATGTCTCCTAGTGAAGCATGAACTGTTAAAATCAAATGAAGTTCAAAATAACCAAGAATCCAATGTAGGGAGATTCTACCGCAATACTGATACATATATATATATATAATACATAATAATATATTTAACTACATATAGGTGTGGTGGTGGACCGTGGTTGTATGGTGGTGGTGCCTAAAGTGACAAAATATGATGATGATCCGGTGAAAGGACGTACAAAAAAGATTAATAAATTCTTAGTATGAAATGTAGTTTAATATTTTATAAATATTTTTAATAACTATATATATATACATATTGGCGTTTGAGGTGTTCTTTTCTCGAATAGTGAAAACTGAAAACCTGATACCTAACCGCCCGACGCCCGACGCCCGACCCTCGTTTCCTGAAGTCAGAAAAGACTTCTACAACCACTTCCCAGACATTGGAGAAGGCAAAAGAAGCAGAGGCAAAAAACAGAAACTAGTCACAAACTAGAAATAAAAAAATCCAGACCACTTTACAAATAAGTCATCTAAAATGTAATTTCTGGTAAGCAAAAGAAGATAAAAGGTCCTAGATTATAGTTAGATAGAATTTCGAAATAACTGGTAGCTAGATATTGAAATGGTAGTCCGTGTTGCTTCAAGGACCAGCTTAGATTTCAATTAGTTTGCACCATAATGTCTAGGTTTAATTAGTAACCAAACAGCCATTACAAAAAAGTCCATGCTTTAGTCAAGAACTTGTGGTACCATCAAATTTTTGGTCATGAATAGCAACCAAGTAGGCCTAATTACAAAGTGAATTTAGTAGACGTGAAGTAATCAAATATTTTAGTCTTTGTGAGGTTGCTGTTGCCAAGCTAAAATACTCAACCTAATGATTATTTCAACAAAAAAAAAAAACTAATGATTAGGACTAATTGAGGTAGAAGAGATGGGAGATTTTGTTAATAATGAAGCAATCATGACAAAATTATATGGGGAATTAGAGATAATAAAAAATTAAAGAGTTTTCCTAAAATGTGTCAGAAAAACATATATTAAAACATTAATTCTTTCTATTTGTGAAAGAGAAATACTACAACAATATTACCTACAAAGAAAGTTAGACATGTACTCGTCAAAGGTGGAAATAAATTATGACGTTACATTTATATTTTGGCTCATAATTAAAGAAAGTAGAGGTAGGAGTGGATGGGCTTTCAGGCTCCCTATAATGATCATAAGGGTCTTTATATGACTTTTCGGGCTCAAGATGTCTTAATTGGCGATTATAGTGCTTATCTAAATTCATGATGTTTTGCATATTGTATTCATGATCATGTATCAATGTCATTGAAATGTTTTGCATAATGTTAAGTTTTAAACTATATAGTTATACATGTTTGTTTCATATGACAACTAAAATACATTCTTCTACATCTCTAGCTCTAGACATTTCAAAAAAGAAACAATGGGTATGTTGCTTTTACTGATATATCTAAAGTTATTGGTTTGTCGTCTTTTCCCTCTATTGAAATTATTCAAAAGTTAAACTTATCAGATCCATGGTTGTTTATTTTAATCTTCTGTTCAACAAAAATTCTTTGTTGAAGTGTCCTTGAAGGCATAAAGTTTGAATTACGATCACTACAAAAGTTTGGGTTATTTGTGACGGACTTTTCCAACGGACCTCGGAGAACGGTCGCAAATACTCATGATATTCCTATGGCGGAAAGAAAAGCCGTCAGAAACATGCCTATTCTCGACGAATTTTTGTATCCGTCGAAAGTGGTAGGTATTGACGACGAGTGCTTACTTAACAACCGACATAAATACATACCTGCTATTTGCAAAAAAAATTTTGTTCCGACGACTCTCTCTACCCTCAAAACAGGTTTCTCTTTCGGAATACGAAATGATTTTCTAGTGCGAAATATTTTCCGCGAAAACTATTTTCGTCGACTTTTGTCCCTGGAAAATACTTGCCCTAAAATTTATTTTCCGCGAATTCTTTTTATCTCTTGCACGTATCTCTCCAACTATTTCACCATTTACACCGAACTCCATCTTTCCAACTCTCCAAAATTTTCAGCTAAGGTTTACTTGATTTTTTCGTTGCAGACATCAACTCGAATTTCGAGCAGGAACATGAATTGGATTGTTTGAAGATTTGAGAGCTTGATTTCACCCAGGGTTCATCAGATCGAGGTAAGGTTCAAGATCTTCTTCTTTCTCTTTCTATCTCTCTTGTGGTTAACTCATTGCTGTGATTTGAAGATTTGAAGCTCAGTTTATCTCTCTAACTCTCAAATTTCTAACTCTCTTCCTCTCGCTCTCTCTACAAATCAAAGCTCTAACTTGGGAAGATTTGAAGCTCTGTTTTGACATCAAATCACCTCCTAACAACAATTCGGTTTGAAAGTAATTTGCCATATCCTTTTCAATGTTTTGAAATTTATGAAATTAATCTGATTTTGCCTTAAATTGTGCCCTAGATGTCTAATGTGATGAATTTGGGTAAAATTGTCTTAATTATATGTTAGAAGTGTTCTGAAATTTATATAACTAGTATTCTTAATATATATCTTGGTTATTTTTCTTTGCTTGCAGATTGATGGTTTCAAAGACTTTGTGGCCAGGTTCGTCCAGTCCTCAAAGACTTGACATTTCTACCTAGGTTTCATTAATTGTTTCTCTAAGTTTCTGTTGGTTGACATATTCATAGGTTTCACGTATGAGGGTTCTGGGCGACAATGTTCACCCCACGAGCATCGCCTTTATTGAGTTCTATTATGTAAGTTTTATAATATATATATGAAATAAAACACTCAAGTAATATGAAACATATTTATGTACTTAACAACGCCATTGCACAAAAGGGGCGACTTGACTGTTCGACAATCTTCCCTCTCATTTGTTGTTTCTTTTTGTTCGTTTTAGATTGCATTGTGCATGCCATTAACGACGAGCCTATGACACTTCAAGTATCATCGTTGCATTTGTTGGGTATTGTTCGCATATACCCAAACTGTCAAACAAAACTGACCAAACTTTTCCTTGATTGTAATGACTTTTCGGAGTCTCTCAAAGCGTTACTTGCTTCCTTCCGAAAAGCAACAACCTCTACCTCATTGTCCGGTAGACTCATTGCGGACACATTTGAACTCGACGCTCAAAGAACTAATGACAACTTATCTTTCGGGTAATTAAGATATTCTTTTTCATTTATGTACGAGCGTTAGGTTTTCGTTACACAATGCTTTCATGTGTAACATGTTATATATGCACAAGTTAGTTAACATTTCATTATCTTTTCTTAATCCTCAAGGTTATTCAACTTCCAAGATTTATCGTTTCTATATGTTGATACTGTACCAACGGGGAAGCGAAAAATGAAGTGTTTATTACTCCAACTAAAATTAGTTATATATAAATATATATTGGTTGATATATATACATGTGATACTGGTAGGGGATGAGCGCGATTGCGAAGAAGAAATTGGACAAGTCAGCGATTTTACTGCTAAGATTAGGTAAAGCAAATTTATATCTCAAAGGAATTTCAGTTTTAAGTATGTTTTTAGTATTAACCGAAATATGAATGTTATTCATAATTTGTTTACTTATCGGGGATTTTGGTCAATATTTGAAGGATAAGGTTTGGCGAGCCACAACCTTAGATCATCAAATGGGTAATCTTTCGCTGAACGAGATTCTACAAGGGAAAACCAAAGAGTAAAGCGCTTGTGTGTTCTATGAAACACTAGTAGGTTTTCTATCTACGTGTATTCTTCTAAGGTTTCTTCGTTTTCTTTGAAATGCACATTTTTGGCATATACTCCTAGGTAAATGTGTCATTTTTGTCCTACAACTATTTTTGTAAAGAGTTTTGTGTTGTATTGCAGGTTTTGAAGAATCGTAATATGATCGGCGTGAAACAAGAGGAAGCTTACGGTGACATCACTTTATCAGTGGACCCAGAATTAGAATGATTTATAAGTTTAATTAGTTCAGTGGTCTAAATTACTTTTAGTTTAAGAAGACTATTTTCGTAAGGTTTATATTATTTGTGACAGTCATGAATGCGTTGCTAACTGATGTTTTTGCTTCGAAGATTTTAAGACATGGGATTTGTTTACCGAACTTCAAAATTTCGTAAATATTAAACATCTTAGAGCAACTCTTGTAATACTCTAGATTATCTAGAAATTAGTAGTTGCATTTATTATCTAAAACTAGTTATGTAAGAATTAAGAAAAAGTTGACGTATAAACTAGATATTCCAATGACCTCTATACCTTACGTATCTTTTGGTAATTCGTCGGCCACAAACTCTACCCTAAAATTTTATTAACTTTTAATTGCAAATTGTCTCTAATTGCTAACTAGATAGCACTAATTGTGGTATCAAGGAGCCCTAAATTATCCTTTATCCAAATTGTCTAGGTGAAATGATAATAGTTCTTAGAACACATTACAAGGTTTTTGGACTTTCCTATAATCAAATTTAAAACTTTAACAACTACTATCATCTTAGGCTAGCCAGCTGATATTTACTTACCAAGTTCTCCTAACCTAAAAGGTGTATTATTAGTTTTGGCTGTCATGAAACTTACATTATAAGAGCATAACTTGTAACTTGCATATCATTTGGGTATTACATATCAAATGCATTTTCTATAGTTGATATCATTTTCAATTTTAAGTCGATTCGTCATTCGTTATTGATGAATAAGAAATTGAAAGAGTGTAAGCATCTAACGGACATTAAATATAACATAAATGATATGCAAAGATTAGGGGGCGTAATACAAAGAATCCAATTTTTGGACCCAAAAATAAATGTGTCCCTTAAGTCAATCGTGTTTGACTAAGTCTGTAAGCAATAACAGTCTGTAAGTGACCCTTCGCGGACGATTGGAGTGAAAAGTAGTAGAAGGGGCTGGGGAAATCCAAGATTTTCCATCCAAAATCTTGGTTATAGAAATTATTTTGGATGCCACAAAGTCGTAACCTAAAACGATATATATATAATGTGTTCTTAACTGGCGATGTATGTGATATTTTTTGGGTTGGGTTACTCCATCAAACCTATACAAACCACCGACGTGTAACGTCTTGCCTCGATGATAGTCATACTGACGAATAACAGAGAAAAACATCTGCTTAGAATTTTAATAATTTTATGTCAATAAGATTGGTAGGAA
Organism: Eschscholzia californica subsp. californica; assembly: GCA_002897215.1. Lineage (NCBI taxonomy): Eukaryota > Viridiplantae > Streptophyta > Magnoliopsida > Ranunculales > Papaveraceae > Eschscholzia > Eschscholzia californica. Next base: position 2,099,369 of record BEHA01000612.1, read on the forward strand.
AGATACAAACCAATGTGTAGCATATGATATGAGTAACAGAAGTACCGTCAGATCACAGAGGACAACTTTGTTTACAATTTTGAAAACTTTGTCGTCGATAAGAGAGTGTCGATTGTGTACTTTACATTTCGGTAACATCAGGGGCGGATCTAGAGGGCTGCCATATATGCCATGGACAACACTAAAATCCAAAAACAAACTTGGTTCAGCGGTAAGAGTCTTGAAAATTATGCTAAAGGTCCTAGGTTCGAAACTTAGCTGCTGTACTTAAAGCCAATTTTTTCTCTTTTATTTCTTTTATGTCTAATTTTCCCCCCAAAACCCTAAGTATCTCCAACCTCAAAACCCTACGTATCCCCTTTATTTCTTGGTAAAAATAATTCACTTTTGAGGTTGGTAAGATTCTACCAAAATGACTTTAAGGATGTTAGTGATAGGGAGTTGTCTAGCCAACTTGAGACTTACATTGATTGTGTTAAGATGGACGATAATTTTTCGAATTTGAAGGGTATTTCAGATCTATGTAGGACTCTTGTTCGTACAAAAAAGCACATGACATTTGGATTGGTGTACACTCTTTTGAAGCTAGCTTTGTCATTGCCGGTGGCTACCGCAAGTGTTGAACGAGTACTTTCTGGTATGAAATATGTGAAGAATGAGTTGAGAAATCGAATGTCTAACCCATGGCTTAATGATTGTTTAGTGACATTTGTGGAGAAAGATGTGTTTGCTACAATCGACAATCAAGATATTATCAAGCGCTTTCAAGGAATGAGTAAAAGGAGAATGGATTTACGCTTGGACTAGATGAGATTTTTATTTTGAATTGTAATTAAAACATTAGTATATTTTGATTATGTAATACTCGGATTCTTTTTTTCGTTCTATGATATTTTCGGCATACCTTGAGTTTTAATCCTGGATCCGCCCCTGGGTAAGATACAACCGACGGGTAAAGTATGGACTCGGTATATGTAGACGGTAAAATATCTACGGGTCGGAAAGTCTGACAGTCAACGGGTCGACGGTCAAAAGTCTTGTCGGGTCGGGCCGGATGCTTCGGGGACCGGCTACGTGTCGAAAAGAACCTACACAAAAAGAGAGAAGAGATCGTGAAGCCTCTGGGACACCGGGATGGTGCCGGCCTAAGGGGGCTCTGACGGTCAAGTCAGATACTCGATCAAATATAAATAAGAAAGTCAAAGTGGGCAATAGAAGGGTAACAGTCGTCGGAGTGCTTAGGTGTCGCGGCTCGTGGAGTTGTCGGAACAGATCCCCACGGTAATGATATACTTACTGTAATTAAGAGGGTGATGGTGATGATATATTGTCGTTAACTTGCTAGTCGTAAGTGAACTTGCGATAAGGTGCTGGTCGTAAAGGGATCAGCGATAAGGTGTTGGTCGTAAGTGGATCGGACGGTGAGAATCGTTGGATGGATGATGACGATACGCCTAGCGTCTTATCGCTAGGTGAGTGATGCGGTGAGGAGGTGGCCGTATTAGGATGGTGATACGGCCAGCTAGTTATTGCGAAATGGTGTTACGGCCAGCTAGTTACTACTGGATGAGAGGTATATGAGACCTGAGAGCTTTCTTATGCGATAAGGTGGTGGTGGTAATGGTGTCGATACGACTAGCCAATTACTGTTCAATTCGGGACTACCAAGCTCTTATCTCCCAACTTCTAAGACGATGAGTCAGAGACTTTGGAAAAGTGAATAGCTCTTTGAGAGGCTTATCGAAGGGAATGGTAGTGAAGATGGATTACTCGAGTATTGCTGTCGAATATTGGATGGGATTCTCTGAGTGTTGCTTCTCATATTTATAGTGGTGGATAGGGAGTGCCTTGATGACGACCAGCTAGTAACCGACGTACTTATTCCGTGTCATTACTCTTGAGAGATACGTTAAGGGGTAGGGGATCTGACCATCAGATGGGTATTCGAATTTCTCGAGGGACGACCAGGATGTTACCGCGTGTGCGGTAAGCTACTGGCCGATAACGTCCGTCTTCAAGTGGAAGATACGGAATATTCAACATTAGTGCGGTTATGGATTGCGCAATAACCTTCTAGCCGTCAGATAGCTTAGTACTAGGAGGTGACTATCGCGTGACACGTGTCAGATACGCTTAGTGTTAAGCAGGTATGGATCTGGTGATTATACTAGCGACTTGGGCTGTTACCGGGCCTCCTTATCGAGCTTCGCGGATTTTATCCTTACGAAGTGGTTGTTCTTAAATTCTACGGGCACCTCGTGGGGCAGATATTTGCCCATACAATTTTCCCCCTACTCTCTATGTCCGGATGCGGAGTTAGAGAGTAGTGAGGTATGACCGTTTCAGCGGAGGAGTGCGCGTCTCGATCATATTTTACTAGTGGGAGTGCCACTTTCATCGTAGCAATGACTGTTTCGAGGGTGAGTTTCGTGCTCGTATTATTGGGGTGCCGATAGGTTTCAGATACTTGGTTTGACAGAATCGCGGGAGGATTCGTTTGACGGAAAAGTGGTCGCGAAGAGGGGGTGCCATGTGAAAAAATCAGATATTTCGAGCACAGGGCGCCATGGAGGCGCGGGGCCCTCCTGCGCGGGCGCACAGGAGCGCGCCACGTGGCGCGCGCTGGGCGGTTGGGAAACGCCTAGCGCGCTTGGCCAAGAGCGCGCCACGTGGGCGCGCGCTGGCCGTTCAACGGCCATCGCTCTCTTGAGCGCGTGCTGGCCGTTGAACGGCCAACACTCTCTTGCGCGTGCGCTGGCCATCTGGACGGCCAGCTCCTTCTTGCGCGCCGACCGTCCGGACGGCCAGTTCCTTCCGGCACGCTGGCCGTTCGGACGGACGACTCTTTTTTGCGCGTTTGCCGTTCGGACGACCAATGGTCTGTTGGACCTTGTTTGGACGATCAGATCTCTCCGCTTCGTTTGGTCCGGGTGTCTGGGTGTCTGGGTGTCGTCCACTCGGTTCCCGCGTATGCCTCAGACATGTCTTGGGTCCTTGGGACGCCTATGTTCTTCGCGTATCAGTGTTCAAATGTACTTGCGAAAGACTACCTTGCGGGAAGGAGTTGAGGGGTACCCCTTGGGTTGGACCCTATAAAAAGAGGTGAAAGACCATTGTTTCACTTGCCATTTGGAGCTTGGAGAGAGATTCTGGGGATTCTTCACCTTGATAAGGTATTTTTCTCTTTCCTACTTGATTTTGTTGAGTTCTTTGATTGAAATTTAGTGTTCTTCAATTGTTCTTGATTCGTTCTTGAATGTTCATAGCGTTTGATCTTCAAAGTTGCTTTCCTTATTTGTTGGCATGTGTTTTTGAGATTCATACCTTGAGTTAGTTATTGCTAGGTTAGATACCTTGACCGAGTTGTTGCTATGTTCGATACTTTGACTGAGTTATTGCTAGGCTTGATACCTTGAGTGAGTTACTGCTAGGTTTGATACCTTGAGTGTGTTACTGCTAGGTTTGATACCTTGAGTGGGTTATCACTAAGCTCGATTAACTGACTGCACACACCAAGCTAACTATTGCACACCAAGCCAACTATTGCACACCAAGCCAACTATTGCTCACTTCCTTAGCCTCACTTAGTCGTTGTAGGATCTGAAACCTTGTCCATTTTCCATACAGACTTTGCCTTCTGAGATGAGTCACCGTCATCACAGTAGTTCCTCTGATCCGACTCATACGCCAGAACCTTCTGAATTTAGACGGATGTTGGCGCAAAAACGCGCATCCTTGAAGCGCTTATCTGAAAACCCGGCCTCCACCATTACGGAGGAGGGACTTCAGAATGTAAGATTCATGTATAACATTCCCGACTCTATAGAGCTCAGGCTTCCTCAACCCGACGAGCTAATTGACGAAGATCATGGCGGCTGGACCGCACTGTACACGACTCCTTTCTCCATGGGATTTAGATTCCCCATCCCCCGCTTGGTTCACGGGGTCTTAGATCATTACGAGATAGCTCCTTCGCAGCTCATGCCTGGCGCGTGGAGGTTTTTGTTGTGTTTGGAAGTGTTGGCCTACCTACAAAGCGTAGATCTCTCAGCGAGCGATGTCCTCCGCTTCTACCACTTGGCGAGTCACTCTAGGGACAAGGGTCGGTATGGCATCAAGCCGCGAAAACCTGGTGTTCTTTTGATCACTGGTTTGCCGGATACCGATCGAAAGTGGAAAACTAATTATTTTCTTGCACGTGGTGACCTGGTGTTCGGTGACCGGGGGATAGGTCAGATTCCTTTCCGTTGGCAAGACGCCCGTAAGTATGTTACCATTTATTTTGAGTACGCCATGTATGTTGTTGCCTAATGTTGTATCATCTTCTTGACAGATTGTACGTTCAATAATCAGAACGTTGCGAAGCTTCGTGGCTGGAAAGAGAGGATCTCCCAACTGCTCGAACGTCGTGACCCAGAGAGAAGTAGCGCTTTCCTTCTGTCTCATTCCCTTATTTCAAGTACTCCTCTGTGGGATTTCGTCCCTGGTAGAACTTTGATTAGTCAAGTTCCTCCTCCTGCTGCGGCTGTCGAGATACAGAGTGCGCTTCGTCATTCCCAAGAGGTGTTTAGTGCGCCGATCTTATTCTCACCTCCCGCAGCGAGTACAGAGTCTTTTTCGTCGTCAGAAATGGTGGGTTCCGGCTACATCCCTGGTGCTTATGCGGACATCCGGAAGGGTGGCCAGAGGAAGAGGTCCAAGGCAGGCACTGGTTCAAGTTCTCTTCCGCATTCTTCTTCGTCTGCTCCTATTACCGAGGAGGCCCCAGCTTCGAAGCCGGTTTACTCGGCGATACCCCTATCTGGGTCTTCTGATGGGGTTCCCATGTTGAGGCATCATCCTTCTGCTTCTCCCTTTGATGGTTCTACTTTTTTGTCTACTGGAGGGGACCAGCTGCTCTCTTCTGAGGATCATCAGAAGTTCCTTGCTTACGGTCCCTACGGAGGTGCGGACTATGGTGTTTCGCACCAATACCAGGTATTTGCCTCTTATTCAAGTTGCAGTTATTTCTCGTTATATTTACGTGCTCATCTTCGTTTTGGATCTTGGTAGGCTCTCATGGCATCGATTTCCTCCCGCCGTCAGTTGAGCGAGAGAGTGGACCGAGTTGCGGAGTTGACATGATCATTCTCCTAGTTGCAGACTCGTTACGACAGCCAGGTGGTTTCGTTTCAGGAGCAGGGTGACAGGCTGCGCGTCCGAGAGAGAGAGCTGGAGGATCTATAGGGGCGGTACACCGTGATGGAGCGAGAAGCGGCGTACAACCAACAACTGGTTGACGATTTTCCCCGCGAAAGGGATCAGATTGCGACTGACGCGGCGTTGCGGACCCGTGCAGACTTGTTCGTCGAGTACCGCGAGAATGGGACCGACGGATGGGATATAGATGATAACATAGAATCCTGGCGGGTCCGTCACGAGGAGCTCCTGGCGGAGCAGAGGGCGGGAGAGATGACGATAGATATGGACGAGGTGATGAGGGGCGATGATGCAACTGGAGGTGGTTCGCCTCATTAGTGCTTTCTTTTACTTGACTTGTTAGAAATACTATGTGTGTTGTTGATTTCCTTTCTATATCGACGAACTATATGTAGTCGTCGTCGTGTGTCGTCAGGCGTTCAGCCCTTTTGTTTGGACGACACACGTCGGATATACGTCGTTGTTGACTTTTGGTTTAACTAGACTTCTGGATTTGTATTTTAATGGTTCAAGTGAACCCACTGGATTTCTTTGAGACTCTTCCTTCAAGGATACATTGCTATGGTTATGTACCTGTTGTTTTTCTTCTTAGTTAAGTGGTTATGCTTATGTAGGGAAGACGACTAGCGCCTTATTGCGTTTAGGCGTCGGCCAACAACTTACTCTCTCATCTTGGATGGGTTACCAATCCTAATTTATACAAGTGATACGGCCAGCACCTTACTGTGTTCAGGTGACGGCTAGCAGCTTGTCGTCCTAACTTGAATGGATTATGAATCCTAAGTTATACACGGGATACGGCCAGCACCTTACCGTGTTCAGGTGACGGCTAGCAGCTTGTTGTCCCAACTTGAATGGATTATAAATCCTAAGTTATATACGGGATACGGCCAGCCCCTTACTGTGTTCAGGTGACGGCTAGCAGCTTGTTGTCCCAACTCGAATGGATTACAAACCCTAACTTATATCAGGGATACGGCCAGCACCTTATTGTGTTCAGGTGACGGCCAGCTGCTTGTTGTCCCAACTTGAATGGATTATAAATCCTAATTTACATACGGGATACGGCCAGCACCTTACTGTGTTCAGGTGACGGCTAGCTGCTTGTTGTCCCGTCTTGGATGGGTTACCAATCTTCACTTATAAAAGTGATACGACCGACACTTTATTGTGTTTTGGGATCGTCTAGCGACCTACTGTTCCTCTCCAGACAAGTAATTAGATGCCCTTGTAGTGAAATGACATCGATATTGATAAAGTTTAAACACAAGTAATTACTGGATAAATACTTGAGATTTTATTTCTAGATTTTTGTTTACATTGGAAGTGATATCTTAGATTTAAAGAACCTTACATTGAACTTCAGGAATAAGTGCGGGACTTTGTTCCTTCTAAATTAATTTTGATGAACAATACGTTGAACTCGTTGTTGTCAAATGAAGAAGTGTTCGTCATTCAACTTAGGTGCCTGGAACTCGTTGTTGTCAAATGAAGAAGTGTTCGTCATTCAACTTAGGTGCCTGGTGATTTTAGTTGCCTGTTGGACAGGTGAGGGTTGCTTAACCCGTATTGTTCTTGAGTTTCTTTATAGTCTTCTTATAGTATCCTCATGCCCCCCAGTCGAAGTGCGGAACTCTTCTGGTGGTTTGGACTTCGACTCTGACGTCCAACCTCTTATTGTTTTTGCTACTTTGTTGTGTCTTGGAGACAGTTCCTGTCATCACACGTAGATAGTGAGGGGTGGTTGTTGGCGTAGCCAACAACCCTCCGACGCCCAAGTCAGTAGGTGATCTTTTGGAAAAAAGGCAAAATAGGAGAAGTTTCAAGGTTAGAAGTAGTACCTTCGTAAGTGAATGGCATTCCAGCTATTGCCTATGTGGAGGCCATCTTTTGATTGAAGTTTGTAAGCTCCTTGTCCCACTACCTTGGTAATGAGGTATGGGCGCTCCCAAGTAGGGGCTAACTTGCCAGTTCCTGTTTCCTTAGTATTTTGAAATACTTTCCTCAGAACCCAGTCGCCAACTTTGAATGTACGAACCCTGACGTTCTTATTATAATGTTTGGCTGCTTTCTGTTGGTATGCGGCATTCCTGATTGCCGCCATGTCCCTTACCTCGTCTACCGTATCCAGGTTATGGTTAAGTAGTTCCCAATTGCTCTCTTCTGTGGTCCACTGGTATCGGGCAGAGGGAACTCCTGTTTCAGCTGGTATTACCGCCTCACAACCGTATGCAAGGGAAAATGGGGTTTCCCCAGTTGGGGTCTTTGAAGTGGTTCTGTATGGCCACAACACTCCTGGTAGTTCATCTGCCCATGCCCCTTTAGCCTTCTTGAGTCATTTTTTCAGTGAGTTCATTATCGTTTTGTTTGACGATTCTGCTTGCCCATTGGATTGAGGGTATCTAGGAGTCGAAAAACTTAGTTTGATTCCCCACTCCTTGCAGAAGTCTTGGAAATCAAAGCTGATAAACTGTGAACCATTGTCTGTGACAATCTCCTTGGGAACTCCAAACCTGCAAATGACATGTTTCCAAACAAAACTTTTTACCTCGCGGTCTTTGATTTGGTGGTAGGCTTCGGCTTCCACCCACTTGGTGAAGTAGTCTGTGACAGCAAACATGTAGACTCTCTGGCCTGGGGCCGTTGGTAGTTTGCCTACTATATCCACCCCCATTTCATGAAAGGCCATGGGGATAAAATTGAACTTAGCTTCTCTGGAGGGAGGTGGGAAGTTTGGGCGAACCTCTGGCAGCTGTCGCAACGTCTAGCATAGTCAGTAGAGTCTGCTCTCATAGTCGGCCAGTAGTAACCTGCAGTCAGTGCTCTGTTGGCCAGGCTGCGACCGCCAGAGTGGTTACCGCATTCCCCCTCATGTAATTCCTTGAGGACATACTTGGATTCCTCTTGGGTGATGCATTTCAAGTAAGGCCCAGAGTATGATCTCTTAAGGAGCTGGCCATCCATGATGCAAAACCTTGCAGCTTTGACTTTGAGTCTTCTAGCTTCATTTCGATCTTGTGGCAACTCATCGTTAGTTAAGTACCTGATTATTGGTGTCATCCAGGTCTCTTCTGCATCTGTAACCGCTACCTCTGGAGGCTTTGTTTTCCATACTGCCGACCACTGAAGTAGCGTTAGGGGGATTGTTTGTGCATCCTTGGTTGGAATTGATGACCCTAAATTGGCCAAGGCATCAGCGTGCCCATTCTCGAGCCTGGGTACCTGTTCAAAACTAACCTCGGTGAAATGACTTTGTAGTTCTTTTACATGCGACACATAGGCTGCCATCTTCACGTCTTTGGCCTGGTAGGTTCCTTGTAGCTGGTTAACTACGAGTTGGGAGTCTGATTTTATCGCAAGTTTCTGGACTCCCATCTCCTTTGCCAGGTTCATTCCTGCGATTAAGGCCTCGTACTCTGTTTCATTGTTGGTGGCTTTGAACCACATCTTATTGCTTGTTGGATTAGGTCACCTTCTGGGGAAGTGAGAACAACACCAAGTCCTACTCCATTCATGTTGCTGGAACCATCTACTGATAAGGTCCATTTGAGTTGGCTATGTTCCTGGAGATGGAGCAATTCTCCTTGTGCATGCACTAAGGTGTTAGGTGTAAAGTCAGCAATAAAATCAGCTAGTACCTGAGATTTGATTGCTGTCCTAGGCTGGTAGCTGATGTCATGTTCGCTTAACTCCACTGCCCATTTGGTCAACCTCCCAGACAACTCTGGTTTGTGAAGAATATTCTTCATCGGGAAAGTTGTAACCACTACAATTGGGTGACATTGAAAGTAAGGTCTTAGCTTCCTGGTTGCAGTAACAAGGGCAAGGGCAAGCTTCTCCAGCTGACTGTATCGGGTTTCAGCATCTAACAATGACTTGCACTTACCTCTGTCTCTGCAACAGCAAGGTACATGAACAACTTTTCTCCGTCTTTTGGTTTGGAGAGCAGTGGTGGGGATGTGAGGTATCTCTTCAGCTGTTGTAGAGCTTCTTCACATGCGGGTGACCACTCGAAATTTTTCCCCTTTCGCAGAGTGGTGAAGAACAGATAGCATCTCTCGGAAGATTTAGAAATGAATCGGCTAAGTGCCGCCACTCTACCTGCAAGCTTCTGGACGTCCTTGATGCATTTCGGGGAAGGAATACCCATCA